>OU342745.1:308303412-308481471 GCA_910589775.1 Avena eriantha
GACAAGGTATGCAAACTTCAGCGCTCCATTTATGGACTGAAGCAAGCATCCCGGAGTTGGAATCAACATTTTGATAAAGTAATCAAAAACTTTGGATTTATACAAACTTATGGAGAAGCTTGTATTTACAAGAAAGTGAGTGGGAGCTCTGTAGCATTCCTAGTACTATATGTAGATGACATATTGTTGATTGGGAATGATATAGAACTTCTTAATAGTGTCAAAGCCTATTTGAATAATAGTTTTTCAATGAAGGATCTTGGCGAAGTGGCATATATTCTAGGCATCAAGATTTATAGAGATAGATCAAGACGCCTAATAGCGCTTTCTCAAAGTACATACTTAGACAAAGTTCTAAAGAAGTTTAGAATGGAAGAGAGCAAGAAAGGGTTCGTGCCCATGTTGTCAGGTAAGACCTTGAGTAAAACTCAAAGTCCAGCTACGGCAGAAGATAGAGTGAAAATGAATAATATTCCCTATGCCTCAGCCATAGGTTCTATCATGTATGCCATGCTGTGTACAAGACCGGATATAGCACATGTTGTTAGTTTGACTAGCAGATATCAAAGTGATCCTAGAATGGAGCACTGGATAGCGGTCAAGAATATCCTAAAGTACCTAAATAGGACTAAGGATATGGTTCTTTCTTATGGAGGTGATGAACAGCTTGTTGTAAACGGTTACACCGATGCTAGTTGGAACACCGATCCGGATGACTCGAAGTCACAGTCGGGATACATATTTATTTTGAATGGTGCTGCAGTGAGCTGGAGGAGTGCCAAGCAAAGCGTTGTGGCAAAATCTTCAACTGAATCGGAATACATAGCTGCTTCGGAGGCTGCGCAAGAAGCCATATGGATGAAGGAATTCATTACTGAACTTGGCGTGGTTCCCAGTGCGTTGGAACCGATGGCCATCTACTGTGACAACACAGGTGCCATAGCTAATGCACAGGAGCCAAGGTCACATAGCAAGCTGAAGCACATCAAGCTACGTTTCCACGCTATTCGTGAGTATGTCCGAGATGGTGACATAAAGATTTGCAAAGTACACACTGATCTAAATGTGGCAGATCCGTTGACTAAACCTCTCCCTAGGGCAAAGCATGACCAACACCAGAACGCCATGGGTGTTAGGTATATTACCATGTAATCTAGATTATTGACTCTAGTGCAAGTTGGAGACTGTTGGAGATATGCCCAAGAGGCAATAATAAAAGTGGTTATTATTATATCTTTGTGTTTATGATGAATTTTTACATCCCATGCTATAATTGTATTATTAGGAAACACTAATACATGTGTGTTTTGTAAACATAAGAGAGTAAGCCTCTTGTTGAAACTAGCTTGTTGATTAATTGATGATCATAGTTTCCTGATCATGGACATTGGATGTGATTAATAACAAGGTTATATCATTAGGAGAATGATGTGATGGACACACACCCATAGTAAGCGTAGCATAAGATCAAGTCATTAAGTTCGTATTGCTATAAGCTTTTAAATGCATAGTAACCTAATCCTTCAACCATGAGGTTGTGCTAATCACCATCACCGGATGGGTACTTTGATGACATCAAACACCGCTTCGTAACTAGGTGGTTATAAAGGTGTCATTGGGTATTCTGAAAGTATGTGTTGAAGCGCATGGACCAAGATTGGGATTTGTCCATACATATGACGGATAGATATGCTCTGGGCCCTCTCGGTGGAATGTCATCTAGTTAGCTTGCAAGCATGTGATTGGGTCACAAGGGATGACATAACATGGAACGAGTAAAGAGTACTTATCAGTAACGAGGTAGAACTAGGTATGGAGATACCAATGATCAAACCTCGGATAAGTATAGTATCGCGTGACAAAGGGAATTGGTTTCGTATGTAAATGGTTCTATCGATCACGAAGTCATCGTTGAGTATGTGGGAGCCATTATGGATCTCCAGGTCCCGCTGATGGTTATTGATAGGAGATGTGTCTCTGTCATGTCTACATATTCATGAGCCGTAGGGTGACACACTTAAGGTTCGAAGTTGTTTTAAGTAGATATGGAATGTGCGTTGGAGACCGAATGTTGTTCGGAGTTCCGGATTGGATCCGGATCATCACGAGGAGATCCGGAATTGTCCGGAGAATAAGATTCATATATTGGGGATCATTTTCTGAGTTAGGAAATGTTCTGGAGTATTTGTATGAGGATTCTAGAAGGTTTCGGAATGTTCCGGAAGGTTTTGGAAGATTTCTTGGAGTTTGCTTGAAAACCAAGAAAGGGATCAAGGAGTCCTTGTGGGGAAAGACAAGGAGTCGTGGGGGAGGAGGACTCCTCCCCCCCTCCCCAATCCGCCGGCCAAGGAGGGAGGGGAGTCCTACTAGGACTCCCCTCCCATGGCGCCCTCCCTCCTTTAAATAGAGGGGTGGGGGCGCCACCCCCTGGCCCTCGACTACTACTCCAATCCTAGCCACCTCTCTCCTACTCCTTTCTTCTGCTTAGGCTTAGGCGAAGCCCTGCATAATTCTCTACTCCACCACCACCACCACGCCGTCGTGCTACTGAGATTCCGTGGAGAAGATCTACTACCGACTGCGGAAGGGCTGCCGGAACGCGGCGCCGGAAGGATCGTCCACTCGATCTTGAGATCGGCAAGTGATAGACTACATCAACCACGAGATCCAATCTCGTAACGCTTTCGGATCTACAAGGGTTAGTACAGATCTATCTCGTTGCACATGTCTAATAGATTAGATCTTGGCTTTTATCTGGATTAGATCTGGGTTTTGTTCGTTCTTGCGGTAGAAATTTTTTGTTTTCCATGCTACGAACCCATCAGTGGTCTCTACTATACCCCTTTCGGGGCCTCCATTGCAAATGGTATACCAACTAATGCGAGAGAGACATACACCCCCCTAAGCCACTTTATACGGTACATGCTGTATTTCAAGCTTGGACCAGTCTCGCGAATGAACGCGTAAAGTCGGTTGGGGGCTGCTTCATCAAGCATTATTGCGGTATACACAAGTACACGTGGGAGGGTAATAACGAAAAGATCAACGCCCACACGCTACATCTCGTGTGTTCTACCCGTACTAGCATTACTACGCATAGACCTAACTCTGATACCACTATTGGGGTTCCGCGTACTAAAACAATAAATTTTATCCTACGCCCCTGAACCCTTGAAGCTGTCAGGACCTATTTATTAGGAATACAGTAACGGGAGGGGCTTTTCACAAACTTATCCTTGAAGACCGAAAAGCGTTGTCAACGCTCATGAGAGCATGGTTGATGTAGATGAGCCGAAGCCGACCTCAAGGTCATGATGAAGTCCTTGTGCTCTTATGGCTCCAACGACTTGAGTGCCTCAAGTGCGACACCTCACGGGGATTTACACACGTCCGGTGCCTGATGATGACTCCTTCTTCCCCGATCCAGCAGTAGTTGCGGAAGTAGAGCTCCCGGATCCGAATCCCGCAGTGCGACGGTGCTCTGCGGTGAAGATCTCTCTCACTCGCGCAGTCCAGACTTGGGACCACGGTCACGAGAGAGAGAGAGAGAGAGAGAGAGAGAGAGGGAGAGAGAAAATATCAACTGGAGGTCCTCCCAAAAGTGAGAAGACCTTTATTGATTTTTGGTGTATTTTATTTGGTACCCCCACTATATATTGGGGGAGGGGAGGTGCTACCTCCCTCAAAGTCCCGGGGTGGGACTAAAGGAGAGGAGGGGGAGGGGTGGCCGCCGGCTACCCTAGTGGGCCCCGCATGGGGGGCTAGGCCCAGCCGGCCAGCCCCTTGCCCCTTCTCCCTCTCTCCTTTCCCCTAATGGGCCCTCTACCTCCGGAATTGTCCCATTAAGCCTTTGACCATTTAAATTTATTTTCTCTTTATTAAGTAATTATGAATAAATGATTAAATCAACATTTAGCATTCATTCACACATTATTCAATCTCCGTGGCCATGGAACACCTTCCACCTCCACTCCGGACATCCTCCGGACTTACCGAAACCCTTCCGGTTTTATCTCCATTGTTCTTTGGTGATTCTAACGATCCTATAAACACTCTCTAAGCATCATCAAACCCTTAAGCGTGATACCCCACGGTTCGGGAACACTCCAGACATGGTCGGGACACTCCCGCACCAATGATCAATAGAGGGACCTGGATGGCCCTGTGACCCCTGTGCGTTCCACGAAGATCTTTCGTCGTTTGAACCGGGATAGTCGTGTCTTATTCCCTTTGTCACTCGATACTTGCATTGCCCGAGATCTGATCAATGACATCACCATGTCGTGTTGAATCTCGTTACCGAACAATGCAACTTGACTCGTTCCGATAAGTGATATCTCCGTGATCAAATCACACGCTGCGCAGCTATTGGATATAACCTCTCCGAGTGGGGCCTTGAGTATCTTCCCGTCACATGGACGGACAAATCCCGCTCTTGACATATATTTCCTCCACGGTTTCCTCTGAGTACATAACACACCTTTATAACCACTGTATTACCAAGTGGCGCTTGATGCTATCAAAGCACTCTAGGGAGACAGTGATTGATATAGCCTCACGGTCTAAGGAATAGTCTACGAGGATCCATTTCTAATCATCGTAACTTGAACTTCGTGACATGATCGGGTCACGATGTTCATGTTGGGTATTGGTTCATCATCTCATTCTCGGAATGAGATGACTCCACTTCCAACTGGCATAAATGCCACATGATGAGGAAACATGATCATTTATTAACCAATGAACCAGTGACTAGAGTTTCACTAGGAACCCCTGGTTGTTTGTATGTCACATGTGTAATGATGTTTTCACTCAATACAGTTATAGCATGATATAAAAATTAATCATAAACTATATGAAATATGATAATACTCCTTACTACTATTTGTCTCTAGGGCATATTTCCAACAGAACACACATCCAATGACACTGGTGGATCCATGTGTGGTTTGTGAAAGAACACACATGCACCGACTCTAGGTGTGTTTCATGAAAAGAACACACTTCCAATGACACTGGTGGATCCATATGTGGTTTGTGAAAAGAACACGCATGCAACGACTCTAGTTGTGGTTTGTGAAAATAACCCACATGCAATCACACTGGTGGATCCATATGTGGCTTGTGAGAAGAACAGACATGCAATGACTCTAGCTGTGGTTTGTGAAAAGAACACACATGCAATGACTCTAGCTGTGGTTTGTGAAAAGAACACACATGCAATGACTCTAGCTATGGTTTGTGAAAACAACACACATGCAATCACACTGGTGAATCCATATGTGGTTTATGAGAAGAATAGACATCCAATGACTCTAGCTGTGGTTAATGAAAAGAATAGACATGCAATGACACTGGTGGATCCATATGTGGTTTGTGAAAAGAACACATGCAATGACACTAGGTGTGGTTCATGAAAATAACACACATCCAATGACACTGGTGGATCCATATGTGGTTTGTGAAAAGAACACACATGCAATGACACTAGCTGTGGCTTGTGAAAAGAACACACATGCAATGACTCTGGGTGTGGTTCATGAAAAGAACACACATCCAATAACACTGGTGGATCCATGTGTGGTTTGTGAAATGCCACACATGCAATGACTCTAGCTGTGGTTTGTGAAAAAAAAACACATGCAATGACTCTGGGTGTGGTTAATCGAAAGAACAAACATCCAATGACATGGGTGGATCCATATGTGGTTTGTGAAAAGAACACACATGCAATATCACTGGGTGTGGTTCAAGAAAAGAACACACATCCAACGACATAGGTGGATCCATATGTGGTTCGTGGAAAGAACACATATGCAATGACTCTGGGTGCGGTTTGTGAAAATAACACACATGCAATCACACTGGTTGATCCATATGTAGTTTTTGAGAAGAACATACATGCAATGACTCTAGATATGGTTTGTGAAAAGAACACACATGCAATGACTCTAGCTGTAGTTTGTGAAAAGAACACACATGCAATGTTACTGGTGGATCCATATGTGGTCTGTGAGAAGAACAAACATCCAATGACTCTAGATGTGGTTAATGAAAAGAACAGACATGCAATGACACTTGTGGATCCATGTGTGGTTTGTGAAAAGAACACACATGCAATGGCACTAGGTGTGGTTCATGAAAAGAACACACATCCAATGACACTCGTGGATCCATATGTGGTTTGTGAAAAGAACACACATGCAATGATTCTGGGTGTGACATATGAAAGGAACACACATCCAATTGCATTATTGGATCCATATGTGGTTTGTTGGAAGAACACACATGCAATCACTCTAGCTATGGTTAATGAAAAGAACACACATGCAATGACACTAGTGGATCCATGTGGTTTGTGAAAAGTATAGACATGCAATGACTCTAGCTATGGTTAATGGAAAGAACGCACATGCAATGACACTGGTGGATCCATATGTGGTACATGGAAACAACACACATGCAATGACTCTGGTCGATCTATATGTGGTTTGTGAGAAGAACACACATGCAATGGCACTGGTAGATCAATATGTGGTTTGAGAGAACAACACACATCCAATGACACCGGTGGATCCATATGTGGTTTGTGAGAAGAACACACATGCATGGACTCTTGCTGTGGTTCATGAAAAGAACAGACATGCAAAGACACTAGTGGATCCATATGTGGTTTGTGAAAAGAACACACATGCAATGACACTGGATGTGGTTCATGAAAAGAACACACATCCAAGGACACTAGTGAATCCATATATGGTTTTTCGAAAGAACACACATGCAATGACTCTGGTTGTGGTTTGTGAAAAGAACACACATGCAATCACACTGGTGGATCCATATGTGGTTTCTGAGAAGAACAGACATGCAATGACTCTAGCTATGGTTTGTGAGCAAAACACATATGCAATGACTCTAGCTATGGTTTGTGAAAAGAATACACATGCAATAACACTACTGGATCCATATGTGGTTTGTGAGACGAACAAACATCCAATGACTCTAGCTGTGGTTAATGAAAAGAATAGACATGCAATGACACTGGTGGATCCATATGTGGTTTGTGAAAAGAACACACATGCAATGACACTGGGCATGGTTCATTAAAAGAACACACATCCAATGACACTGGTGGATCCATATGTGGTTTGTGAAAAGAACACACATGAAATAACTCTAGCTATGGTTTGTGAAAATAACACTCAGGCAATGACTCTGGGTGTGGTTTATGAAAAGAACACACATCCAATGACACTGGTGGATCCATATGTGGTTTGTGAAAAGAACACATAGGCAATGACTCTATCTATGGTTAATGAAAAGAACACGCATGCAATGACACTGGTGGATCCATGTGGTTTGTGAAAAGAATAGACATGCTATGACTCTAGCTATGGTTAATGGAAAGAACACACATGCAATGACACTGGTGGATCCATATGTGGTTCATGGAAAGAACACACACGCAATGACTGGTGGATCCATATGTGGTTTGTGAGAAGAACACACATGCAATGGCACTGGTTGATCAATATGTGGTTTGTGATAAGAACACACGTGCAATGACATTGGTGGATCCATATGTTGTTTGTGAGAAGAACAGACATCCAATGACTCTAGAAGTGGTTAATCAAAAGAACAGACATGCAATGTCATTGGTGGTCCATATGTGGTTTGTGAAAAGAACACACATGCAATGACACTAGGTGTGGTTCATGAAAAGAACATACATCCAATGACACTGGTGGATCCATATGTGGTTTGTGAAAAGAACACACATGAAATAACTCTAGCTGTGGTTTGTGAAAATAACACTCATGCAATGACTCTGGGTGTGGTTTATGAAAAGAACACATATCCAATGACACTGGATCCATATGTGGTTTGTGAGAAGAACATACATGCAATGACTCTAGCTATTGTTTGTGAGAAGAACACACATATAATGACACCGGTGGTTCCTTATGTGGTTTGTGAGAAGAACAGACATCCAATGACTCTAGCTGTGGTTAATGAAAAGAACATACATGCAATGACACTGGTGGATCCATATGTGGTTTGTGAAAAGAACACACATGCAATGACACTAGGCGTGGTTCATGAAAAGAACATACATCCAATGACACTGGTGGATCCATATGTGGTTTGTGAAAAGAACACACATGAAATAACTGTAGCTGTGGTTTGTGAAAATAACACTCATGCAATGACTCTGGGTGTGGTTTATGAAAAGAACACACATCCATTGACACTGGTGGATCCATATGTGGTTTGTGAAAAGAACACATAGGCAATGACTCTATCTATGGTTAATGAAAAGAACACGCATGCAATGACACTGGTGGATCCATGTGGTTTGTGAAAAGAATAGACATGCAATGACTCTAGCTATGGTTAATGGAAAGAACACACGTGCAATGACACTGGTGGATCCATATGTGGTTCATGGAAAGAACACACAGGCAATGACTCTGGTGTATCCATATGTGGTTTGTGAGAAGAACACACATGCAATGGCACTGGTTGATCAATATGTGGTTTGTGATAAGAACACACATGCAATGACATTGGTGGATCCATATGTGGTTTGTGAGAAGAATAGACATCCAATGACTGTAGAAGTGGTTAATGAAAAGAACAGACATGCAATGTCACTGGTGGTCCATATGTGGTTTGTGAAAAGAACACACATGCAATGACACTAGGTGTGGTTCATGAAAAGAACACACATCCAATGACACTAGTGGATCCATATGTGATTTGTGAATAGAACGCACATACAATGACTCTAGCTATGGTTTTTCAAAAGAAGACACACGCAATCACACTGGTGGATCCATATGTGGTTTGTGAGAAGAACATACATGCAATGACTCTAGCTATGGTTTGTGAGAAGAACACACATATAATGACACCGGTGGTTCCTTATGTGGTTTGTGAGAAGAACGGACATCCAATGACTCTAGCTGTGGTTAATGAAAAGAACATACATGTAATGACACTGGTGGATCCATATGTGGTTTGTGAAAAGAACACACATGCAATGACACTAGGCGTGGTTCATGAAAAGAACACACATCCAATGACACTGGTGGATCCATATGTGGTTTGTGAAAAGAACACACATGCAATGACTCTAGCTGTGGTTTGTGAAAATAACACTCATGCAATGACTCTGGGTGTGGTTTATGAAAAGAACACACATCCAATGACACTGGTGGATCCATATGTGGTTTGTGAAAAGAACACATAGGCAATGACTCTATCTATGGTTAATGAAAAGAACACGCATGCAATGACACTGGTGGATCCATGTGGTTTGTGAAAAGAATAGAGATGCAATGACTCTAGCTATGGTTAATGGAAAGAACACACATGCAATGACACTGGTGGATCCATATCGGGTTCATGGAAAGAACACACATGCAATGACTCTGGTGGATCCATATGTGGTTTGTGAGAAGAACACACATGCAATGGAATTGGTTGATCAATATGTGGTTTGTGATAAGAACACACATGCAATGACACTGGTGGATCCATATGTGGTTTGTGAGAAGAACAGACATCCAATGACTCTAGAAGTGGGTAATGAAAAGAACAGACATGCAATGTCACTGGTGGTCCATATGTGGTTTGTGAAAAGAACACACATGCAATGACACTAGGTGTGGTTCATGAAAAGAACACACATCCAATGACACTGGTGGATCCATAGGTGGTTTGTGAAAAGAACACACATGCAATGACTCTAGCTATGGTTTGTGAAATGGACACACATGCAATCACTCTAGCTATGGTTTGTGAAAAGGACACACATGCAATGACTCTAGCTATGATACTACTCAGTTTTGCACTCTCTATCTCTTTCGTAGAAGCCCAAACTTGTGCTCAGTCTGTCTGCTACACCCTGATTGGTTGTCACAGTTGTCACGCGGATCGTGCGCACCAACCGTTGATCCTGTGTGATACAACGAGGATCGTTGCACACGTCGTGCCCTTCACAGTATAGCGTGAGACAGCACGGACGTCTCCCTCAGCGAGACTTCTACAAGAAGGAACACGATGGCGTCCATGGAAAAAGTCGTCGAGTGGCCATGTCACGTTTAATCTAGTCTGTAAAGGCTACTTCTGCTACTACAACACATGCACAAGGCAACGGGGTTATCGAGTGCACGGTTGTCAATGGGACGCTGCAATTTATTGCCACTTGATTTTAATAAGACATATCCCATTTTTACGCAGCGTTCTCAATCTCACTTCCAACTGGGCCCTACAGCAAGTAACTTACATGAGTCAAGGGCCAACCTCGAGTAGATCTAACGTTGCTAGAAATTGGTTCTACGCCACTTGCATGGAGTGGAATCGAGGTATGCGATGCGCGTGTTTTCAATGCAGCTCTAAATTAGAGATTGTGGCTGTTTCAAAAAAAAGGAACCCAAAAAAAGGTGGAGATCATGGTAGCCCCATCCCCCACCCACCACATGTGTCCACTCGAGGACTACGAACGGTCTAGTGTTTATAAACCCACTCCGCCTTCTTCTTCCATGTGCTCGTGTCATTTTCGCCAATCTGTCTAGTCCCAAAACCCCAATCTACACCTACTGCGCGCACCGAATCTCCTTCGCTTACCCTACCTCCTTCCCTAGGTGCGCCATGAAGCATACATGTGGAGACGAGCCGGAGGTGAAGCCAGTTGAAGGCGCAATAGCAGATAGCTCGGTCGTTGCCAAGCAGACAGAGGCATCTTCTCCGGGCATGAACGCCACTCGTCGCCGTGTCGTCGAGGGTTCGATCTCATCTGTCCAGCTAGTAGTCATCGCTGCCGAGTAGCAGGTGGCCGACAATGTCGTGGTGCCAGCGGCAGATCTGGATGGGGGGTAGGCGGCAGGCGGAGGCAATCCGGTGCTCTACATCAACGACCCCATCGTCATCCAAGAAATCATCAACGCAATCGCTAAGAATTACGATTTCGAGGAGGAGGTCCCTAATGAGGAGTCTGAGGTACTACATTACTAGCTTCTCTAGTCGCAGCCGGAGATTTCACTATTCATACATAGGATTTTCTCAATCGTGTATAGATTCTTTTGCTCTTGAAGTAGGGTATTATATATATGTGGTTTGAATGGTCGATTGATGCATCTGCCATCTAGTCACAAAACCCCAATCCATCTAGTCACAAAACCCCAATCTGCTCATCTGCCATCTAGTTGAGTTTGCTAGTTGAGTGTTGATTTCGATACATAACATGCCTATAACATTACATTTCTATTCCTTACTGAGCCCAATGATTCAATTTTGCCCCCAAATAGTGCAAGGGCATCTGATGGTGTCATTTTCTTAGGGATGGTTAGTGAACCTGAGGCAGCAATGTACATAAACAATATAGGTTGTGATGTTGGTATTTTGGTTCTCCAACCCCATCTCTGAAAAAAGGAAGCCCTTAATTTATTATCATATGGAACCTATATATATAATCTTTGTATTGTTTCTGATCTATGAATGCGTCGTATGATGCATATGTATATCCGTGAATATTGTTTTGTACGATTACATTTCAATTTCTTATTGTGGCCAATGATTCAAATTTGCCCCAAAAGAGAGGCAGCCACATTGGTGTAAGATTTTTTCAGGGATGAGTTAGCGAACCTGGGGCCATGTACAAGATCATCATAAGTTGTGCAATTGTTACTTGGTTCGCTTACGCCATCTCTGAAGGAACTTATGAGGCTGCAATCTTTATTCTACATTCATAGAACTATGATATTTGAATTAACTATTCCATGCATTCATAGTGTATAAGAATTACATTTCAGTTTGTCACCGAGGCCGATGATTGAAATTTGCCCCAAAAGAGTTCAAGGGGAGACACGTATGATGGTGTCGTGTTTTAGGGATGGGTTGGTGAACCTGAGGCAGCAATGCACACAAACAATATAGGTTGTGATTTTGGTACTTTGGTTCTCCAACTCCATCTCTGAAACAAATTATGAGGCCCTTGATTTATTCTCATATAGAACTACATATATGATCCTTGAATTGTTTCTGATCTTTGAATGATTTGTATGATGCATATGTATATGAATGGTTTTGATCATAAGTATTTTTAACATGTACCTGAAGATTAATTGTTTGGTTTTTTATTTATAATTACAATATTTAGGCTTGTTTTTGTACCTTACTATGTATATCCCTGAATATTGTTTTGTACGATTGCATTTCAATTTCTTATAGTGGCCAATGATTCAAATTTCCCCCCAAAGAGAGGCAGAAACATTGGTGTCATATTTTTTCAGGGATTAGTTAGCGAACCTAGGGCAATGTACAACAATATTATAGGTTGTGTAATTGTTACTTGGTTCGCCCACTCCATTCCTGAAGAAACTTATGAGGCCCCTATATTTATTCTACATACACTCTGATATAATTAATTGTCATTGTGTTGAGATGAAATGATATATGAACTGATCAAACTATTGATGAGATGCTTTCTCTTTGATATCCACGGATATATACATGTTGTCAATTCTTGAGTTGTAATACGATTCAATCATATATATTAGTTCTAAGTTATGTTCTTAAAAATCAACAGGAGGATGATGATGGCGTTGACGATAGCAAGGAATCCAGGGACAACAAGAGCCGCTATGTGCTGAGGTAGTTACGGTGTGGGCTAATCCGTTTCTACCATAGGGCGAGACTGTTTTGCCCATTCTATGGCAGAGAAATCAACATGGACCTCGACAGCATGATCCTGCACATGGTGGGCATTTCCAGAGGCGGAGGCAGAAGGCATAGGCCGATTACCTTGGCACGGCACGTAGCCTTCGGCAAATTCCTCCAGGATTATGTCAGGACTGGCACGTATCCCCTCGACTAGGCTGTCCCTGCCCTGCCTGGCATCTCCGTGTCCCGTCCTCCTACTGTTGCCCCTGCTTTTATTTTGTTTTAGTTAATTATTATTACCTGTGTGTGGCATGTAAGCCAATATATCCGCGTGGTGTTTGTGGTGAATCTTATATATATATATATTAATCTACTCCTTTATATGGAGTGCCTTAAAATTTCTAGTGTTCAATTATATTACTGATCATGCTCATGCACACTACAAAATATTTCTAGTGCTCGATTATATTATAATTTTCAAGGAATACATCAACAAGTTAAATTGGTCGAAATTTCGTACTGAAGTAACTAAATGATCTCACATTGGCGGTGGACATTGGCAGAAGCCGAATGCATCAGTCGAAGACCTTGGCACAACACGCAGTCTTCAGCAAATTCCTTACAAGTTCAACAATGGGTTTCCGCCGCCAAGCTTCGAATTCGCTTACAGCTTCAACATGGCAGAACTTGAGCTACCACAGAGTCCTAGGTAGGGGTGGCAGAATTGGTGCGGGTGCGACCACAATGACGGCGAGCTCAGATTATGGAGGAGGAAAACATGACCGAGCATGGTCGACATAGTGACCGATCTCATCGAGAACCAATTCTCGTCCCCGAGCTGTGCCATGGGTGCGGCCATGGTGAGGGTGAGCTCCGACTCGGGATGGGGAGGAGAGCGGGGCCGAGCAGGTTCATCACGTCCCAGCTCCGCGTCATGGCTGCGACCACAGATTGCCGCTCCAGGGAAGAAGAAGACGTGTAATGGATGCAGGTGCCAACGCTGCAAACATAATTGGTGCCTAAGCGACGGGAGCGACATAACGGTGAGAACTGATAGGGGGCCCCACTTGACGGTCGTTAGCCTGATATTTTGTATAGAAACGTAAAGTTGAATTCATACCGAAAAGACCCCCCGAGTATTTGGCATGCCAAATGTAGTCATCGCGGCTGATTACATGCAAATTGGGTACCACGTTGCCTGGGCGCCCCAACTTTCGGGCCGCAAAATGATATTCTCCCCAATGGGACCCAGCACAACATCATCGTCCTGACCGTGGGGAAGATAACTATTCAAGAACCAGATCTTCAGGGCAATAACACAGAACCGCGCGTGACTGGAGCGATGTTGCTCTAGCCACAGAGCGTGATGTAGTTGTGACACTGGTTCCGAGACACTCTCCCTGGCGAGAGTCGAACAATCGCAGGGAAGACGACAAAGAGAAACGTCGGGAGGAGGACCGACAAAGGATGCCACCTCCTAGACATATAAGCCGTCCGGCTAAACCTCACCACAATGGGGGAAATGACGGACACCGTACCGAGTCAAGCCAGCAGGGGGCTTGTCGTCATCAAGACCCTCCCTGGAACCGGAATAATGACGCCCCGAATGGAGACCGAAAATTAGCCGAAAACAATCCACCTACACCACCCTCTCCACCAAGTAGCCATCATACTGGCTCTCGGGGAGGCCAAGGAGGTCGTCGTGGCGGAGGAGGTGGTGGCAGAAGTAGAAGTCTGGTTCCAAGGCACCACAGCCACAACGAACAACCAAGACTTTGTTCCCTGTTACCAAGTGACGCGAGACACCGGATCAACTCTAACATAGATGTGCGGTTCATGAAAAGAACACACATCCAAGGACACTAGTGAATCCATATATGGTTTTTCGAAAGAACACACATGCAATGACTCTGGTTGTGGTTTGTGAAAAGAACACACATGCAATCACACTGGTGGATCCATATGTGGTTTCTGAGAAGAACAGACATGCAATGACTCTAGCTATGGTTTGTGAGGAAAACACATATGCAATGACTCTAGCTATGGTTTGTGAAAAGAATACACATGCAATAACACTAGTGGATCCATATGTGGTTTGTGAGAAGAACAGACATCCAATGACTCTAGCTGTGGTTAATGAAAAGAACAGACATGCAATAACACTGGTGGATCCATATGTGGTT
Source organism: Avena eriantha (assembly GCA_910589775.1). Classification (NCBI taxonomy): domain Eukaryota; kingdom Viridiplantae; phylum Streptophyta; class Magnoliopsida; order Poales; family Poaceae; genus Avena; species Avena eriantha. The sequence goes on from OU342745.1 coordinate 308,318,262, forward strand.
TGTGAAAAGAACACACATGCAATGACACTGGGCGTGGTTTATGAAAAGAACACACATCCAATCACACTGGTGGATCCATATGTGGTTTGTGAAAAGAACACACATGAAATAATTCTAGCTGTGGTTTGTGAAAATAACACTCATGCAATGACTCTGGGTGTGGTTTATGAAAAGAACACACATCCAATAACACTGGTGGATCCATATGTGGTTTGTGAAAAGAGCACATAGGCAATGACTCTATCTATGGTTAATGAAAAGAACACGCATGCAATGACACTGGTGGATCCATGTGGTTTGTGAAAAGAATAGACATGCAATGACTCTAGCTATGGTTAATGGAAAGAACACACATGCAATGACACTGGTGGATCCATATGTGGTTCATGGAAAGAACACACATGCAATGACTCTGGTGGATCCATATGTGGTTTGTGAGAAGAACACACATGCAATGGCACTGGTTGATCAATATGTGGTTTGTGATAAGAACACACATGCAATGACATTGGTGGATCCATATGTGGTTTGTGAGAAGAACAGACATCCAATGACTCTAGAAGTGGTTAATGAAAAGAACAGACATGCAATGTCACTGGTGGTCCATATGTGGTTTGTGAAAAGAACACACATGCAATGACACTAGGTGTGGTTCATGAAAAGAACACACATCCAATGACACTAGTGGATCCATATGTGATTTGTGAATAGAATGCACATACAATGACTCTAGCTATGGTTTTTCAAAAGAAGACACACGCAATCACACTGGTGGATCCATATGTGGTTTGTGAGAAGAACATACATGCAATGACTCTAGCTATGGTTTGTGAGAAGAACACACATATAATGACACCGGTGGTTCCTTATGTGGTTTGTGAGAAGAACAGACATCCAATGACTCTAGCTGTGGTTAATGAAAAGAACATACATGCAATGACACTGGTGGATCCATATGTGGTTTGTGAAAAGAACACACATGCAATGACACTAGGCGTGGTTCATGAAAATAACACACATCCAATGACACTGGTGGATCCATATGTGGTTTGTGAAAAGAACACACATGCAATGACTCTAGCTGTGGTTTGTGAAAATAACACTCATGCAATGACTCTGGGTGTGGTTTATGAAAAGAACACACATCCAATGACACTGGTGGATCCATATGTGGTTTGTGAAAAGAACACATAAGCAATGACTCTATCTATGGTTAATGAAAAGAACACGCATGCAATGACAATGGTGGATCCATGTGGTTTGTGAAAAGAATAGAGATGCAATGACTCTAGCTATGGTTAATGGAAAGAACACACATGCAATGACACTGGTGGATCCATATCGGGTTCATGGAAAGAACACACATGCAATGACTCTGGTGGATCCATATGTGGTTTGTGAGAAGAACACACATGCAATGGCACTGGTTGATCAATATGTGGTTTGTGATAAGAACACACATGCAATGACACTGGTGGATCCATATGTGGTTTGTGAGAAGAACAGACATCCAATGACTCTAGAAGTGGGTAATAAAAAGAACAGACATGCAATGTCACTGGTGGTCCATATGTGGTTTGTGAAAAGAACACACATGCAATGACACTTGGTGTGGTTCATGAAAAGAACACACACACAATGACACTAGTGGATCCATATGTGATTTGTGAAAAGAACACACATACAATGACTCTAGCTATGGTTTTTCAAAAGAAGACACACGCAATCACACTGGTGGATCCATATGTGGTTTGTGAGAAGAACATACATGCAATGACTCTAGCTATGGTTTGTGAGAAGAACACACATATAATGACACTGGTGGTTCCTTATGTGGTTTGTGAGAAGAACTGACATCCACTGACTCTAGCTGTGGTTAATGAAAAGAACATACATGCAATGACACTGGTGGATCCATATGTGGTTTGTGAAAAGAACACACATGCAATGACACTTGGTGTGGTTCATGAAAAGAAACACACATCCAATGACAGTGGTGGATCCATAGGTGGTTTGTGAAAAGAACACACATGCAATGACTCTAGCTATGGTTTGTGAAAAGGACACACATGCAATCACACTGGTGGATCCATATGTGGTTTGTGAAAAGAACACACATCCAATGACTCCGGTGGATCCATGTGTGAAAGAACAGACATGCACTGACTGTAGGTGTGGTTTGTGAGAAGAACACACATCCAATGACACTAGTGGATCCATGTGTGGTTTGTGGGAATAACACACATGCAATGACTCTGGTGGATCCATATGTGGTTTGTGAGAAGAACACACATCCAGTGAACTCTAGTGGATCTATCTTGAAATAATTTTATATATTCCACGATGTATTTCATTGTACAAGACACTCACTTTCCATTTTTATACTACTAAGTTTTGCCCTTGGTTGTTTGATACTACTCAGTTTTGCCCTCTCTATCTCTTTCGTAGAAGCCCAAACTTGTGCTCACTCTGTCTGCTACACCCTGATTGGTTGTCACAGTTGTCACGCGGATCGTGCGCACTAGCCGTTGATCCTGTGTGATCCAACGAGGATCGTTGCACACGTCGTGCCCTTCACAGTATAGCGTGCGACAGCACGGACGTCTCCCTCAGCGAGACTTCTACAAGAAGGAACACAATGGCGTCCATGGAAAAAGTCGTGGAGTGGCCATGTCACGTTTTATCTAGTCTGTAAAGGCTACTACTGCTACTGCAACACATGCACAAGGCAACGGGGTTATCGAGTGCACGGTTGTCAATGGGACGCTGCAATTTATTGCCACTTGATTTTAATAAGACATATTCCATTTTTACGCAGCGTTCTCAATCTCACTTCCAACTGGGCCCTACCGCAAGTAACTTACATGAGTCAAGGGCCAACCTCGAGTAGATCTAACGTTGCTAGAAATTGGTTCTACGCCACTTGCATGGAGTGGAATCGAGGTCTGCGATGCGCGTGTTTTCAATGCAGCTCTAAATTAGAGATTGTGGCTGTTTCAAAAAAAGGAACCCAAAAAAAAGGTGGAGATCATGGTAGCCCCATCCCCCCACCCACCACACGTGTCCACTCGAGGACTACGAACGGTCTAGTGTTTATAAACCCACTCGGCCTTCTTCTTCCATGTGCTCGTGTCATTTTCGCCAATCTGTCTAGTCCCAAAACCCCAATCTACACCTACTGCGCACGCCGAATCTCCTTCGCTTGCACTACCTCCTTCCCTAGGTGCGCCATGAAGCATACATGTGGAGACGAGCCGGAGGTGAAGCCAGTTGAAGGCGCAATAGCAGATAGCTCGGTCGTTGCCAAGCAGACAGAGGCATCTTCTCCGGGAATGAACGCCGCTCGTCGCCGTGTCGTCGAGGGTTCGATATCATCTGTCCAGCTAGTAGTCATCGCTGCCGAGTAGCAGGTGGCCGACAATGTCGTGGTGCCAGCGGCAGATCTGGATGGGGGGTAGGCGGCAAGCGGAGGCAATCCGGTGCTCTACATCAACGACCCCATCGTCATCCAAGAAATCATCAACGCAATCGCTAAGAATTACGAGTTCGAGGAGGAGGTCCCTAATGAGGAGTCTGAGTTACTACATTGCTAGCTTCTCTAGTCGCAGCCGGAGATTTCACTATTCATACATAGGATTTTCTCAATCGTGTATAGATTCTTTTGCTCTTGAAGTAGGGTATTATATATATATGGTTTGAATGGTCGATTGATGCATCTGCCATCTAGTCACAAAACCCCAATCCATCTAGTCACAAAACCCCAATCTGCTCATCTGCCATCTAGTTGAGTTTGCTAGTTGAGTGTTGATTTCGATACATAACATGCCTATAACATTACATTTCTATTCCTTACTGAGCCCAATGATTCAATTTTGCCCCAAAATAGTGCAAGGGCATCTGATGGTGTCATTTTCTTAGGGATGGTTAGTGAACCTGAGGCAGCAATGTACATAAACAATATAGGTTGTGATGTTAGTATTTTGGTTCTCCAACCCCATCTCTGGAAAAAGGAAGCCCTTAATTTATTATCATATGGAACCTATATATAATCTTTGTATTGTTTCTGATCTATGAATGCGTCGTATGATGCATATGTATATCCGTGAATATTGTTTTGTACGATTACATTTCAATTTCTTATTGTGGCCAATGATTCAAATTTGCCCCAAAAGAGAGGCTGCCACATTGGTGTAAGATTTTTTCAGGGATGAGTTAGCGAACCTGGGGCCATGTACAAGATCATCATAAGTTGTGCAATTGTTACTTGGTTCGCTTACGCCATCTCTGAATGAACTTATGAGGCTGCAATCTTTATTCTACATTCATAGAACTATGATATTTGAATTAAATATTCCATGCATTCATAGTGTATAAGAATTACATTTCAGTTTGTCACCGAGGCCCATGATTGAAATTTGCCCCAAAAGAGTTCAAGGGGAGACACGTATGATGGTGTCGTGTTTTAGGGTTGGGTTGGTGAACCTGAGGCAGCAATGCACACAAAACAATATAGGTTGTAATTTTGGTACTTTGGTTCTCCAACTCCATCTCTAAAACAAATTATGAGGCCCTTGATTTATTCTCATATAGAACTACATATATGATCCTTGAATTATTTCTGATCTTTGAATGATTTGTATGATGCATATGTATATGAATGGTTTTGATCATAAGTATTTTTAACATGTACCTGAAGATTAATTGTTTGGTTTTTTATTTATAATTACAATATTTAGGCTTGTTTTTGTACCTTACTATGTATATCCCTGAATATTGTTTTGTACGATTGCATTTCAATTTCTTATAGTGGCCAATGATTCAAATTTTCCCCCAAAGAGAGGCAGACACATTGGTGTCATATTTTTTCAGGGATGAGTTAGCGAACCTAGGGCGATGTACAACAATATTATAGGTTGTGTAATTGTTACTTGGTTCGCCCACTCCATTCCTGAAGATACTTATGAGGCCCCGATATTTATTCTACATACACTCTAATGTAATTAATTGTCATTGTGTTGAGATGAAATGATATATGAACTGATCAAACTATTGATGAGATGCTTTCTCTTTGATATCCACGGATATATTGTCTTACATATACAGGTTGTCAATTCTTGAGTTGTAATACGATTCAATCATATATATATTAGTTCTAAGTTATGTTCTTAAAAATCAACAGGAGGATGATGATGACGTGGACGATAGCAAGGAATCCAGGGACAACAGGAGCCGCTATGTGCTGAGGTAGTTACGGTGTCGGCTAATCCGTTTCTACCATAGGGGGAGACTGTTTTGCCCATTCTATGGCAGAGAAATCAACATGGACCTCGACAGCATGATCCTGCACATGGTGGGCATTGCCAGAGGCGGAGGCAGAAGGCATAGGCCGATTACCTTGGCACGGCACGCAGCCTTCGGCAAATTCCTCCAGGATTATGTCAGGACTGGCATGTATCCCCTCGACTAGGCTGTCCCTGCCTCTTGTTGATATGCCCCTGCCCTGCTAGGCGTCTCCGTGTCCCGTCCTCCTACTGGTGCCCGTGCTTTTATTTTGTTTTAGTTAGTTATTATTAGCTGTGTGTGGCATGTAAGCCAATATATCCGCGTGGTGTTTGTGGTGAATCTTATATATATATATATATATTAATCTACTCCTTTATATGGAGTGCCTTAAAATTTCTAGTGTTCAATTATATTACTGATCATGCTCATGCACACTACAAAATATTTCTAGTGCTCGATTATATTATAATTTTCAAGGAATACATCAAAAGTTAAATTGGTCGAAATTTCTTACTCAAGTAACTAAATGATATCACATCGGCGATGGACATTGGCAGAAGCCGAATGCATCAGTCCAAGACCTTGGAACAACACGCAGTCTTCAGCAAATTCCTTACAAGTTCAACAATGGGTTGCCGCCGCCAAGCTTCGAATTCGCTTACAGCTTCAACATGACAGAACTTGAGCTACCACAGAGTCCTAGGTAGGGGTTGCAGAATTGGTGCGGGTGCGACCACAATGACGGCGAGCTCAGATTATGGAGGAGGAAAACATGACCGAGCATGATCGACACAGTGACCGATCTCATCGAGAACCAATTCTCGTCCCCGAGCTGTGCCATGGGTGCGGCCATGGTGAAGGTGAGCTCCGACTCGGGATGGGGAGGAGAGCGGGGCCGAGCAGGTTCATCACGTCCCAGCTCCGCGTCATGGCTGCGACCACAGATGGCCGCTCCAGGGAAGAAGAAGACGTGTAATGGATGCAGGCGCCAACGCTGCAAACTTAATTGGCGCCTAAGCGACGGGAGCAACATAACGGTGAGAACTGATAGGGGCCCCACTTGACGGTCGTTAGCCTGATATTTTGTATAGAAACGTAAAGTTGAATTCATGCCGAAAAGACCCCCCGAGTATTTGGCATGCCAAATGTAGTCATCGCGGCTGATTACATGCAAATTGGGTCCCACGTTGCCTGGGCGCCCCAACTTTCGGGCCGCAAAATGATATTCTCCCCAATGGGACCCAGCACAACATCATCGTCCTGACCGTGGGGAAGATAACTATTCAAGAACCAGATCTTCAGGGCAATAACACAGAACCACGCGTGACTAGAGCGATGTTGCCCTAGCCACAGAGCGTGACGTAGTTGCGACATTGGTTCCGAGACACTCTCCCCGGCGAGAGTCGAACAATCGCAGGGAAGACGACAAAGAGCAACGTCGGGAGGAGGACCGACAAAGGATGCCACCTCCTAGACATATAAGCCGTCCGGCTAAACCTCACCACAATGGGGGAAATGACGGACACCGTACCGAGTCAAGCCAGCAGGGGGCTTGTCGTCATCAAGACCCTCCCTGGAACTGGAATAATGACGCCCCGAATGGAGACCGACACTTAGCCGGAAACAATCCACCTACACCACCCTCTCCACCAAGTAGCCATCATACTGGCTCTCGGGGAGGCCAAGGAGGTCGTCATGGCGGAGGAGGTGGTGGCAGAAGTAGAAGTCTGGTTCCAAGGCACCACAGCCACAACGAACAACCAAGACTTTGTTCCCTGTTACCAAGTGACGCGAGACACCGGATCAACTCTAACATAGATGTGCGGTTCATGAAAAGAACACACATCCAAGGACACTAGTGAATCCATATATGGTTTTTCGAAAGAAGACACATGTAATGACTCTGGTTGTGGTTTGTGAAAAGAACACACATGCAATCACACTGGTGGATCCATATGTGGTTTCTGAGAAGAACAGACATGCAATGACTTTAGCTATGCTTTGTGAGGAAAACACATATGCAATGACTCTAGCTATGGTTTGTGAAAAGAATACACATGCAATAACACTAGTGGATCCATATGCGGTTTGTGAGAAGAACAGACATCCAATGACTCTAGTTGTGGTTAATGAAAAGAACAGACATGCAATGACACTGGTGGATCCATATGTGGTTTGTAAAAGAACACACATGCAATGACACTGGGCATGGTTCATGAAAAGAACACACATCCAATGAGACTGGTGGATCCATATGTGGTTTGTGAAAAGAACACACAGGAAATAACTCTAGCTGTGGTTTGTGAAAATAACACTCATGCAATGACTCTGGGTGTGGTTTATGAAAAGAACACACATCCAATGACACTGGTGGATCCATATGTGGTTTGTGAAAAGAACACATAGGCAATGACTCTATCTATGGTTAATGAAAAGAACACGCATGCAATGACACTGTTGGATCCATGTGGTTTGTGAAAAGAATAGACATGCAATGACTCTAGCTATGGTTAATGGAAAGAACACACATGCAATGACACTGGTGGATCCATATGTGGTTCATGGAAAGAACACACATGCAATGACTCTGGTGGATCCATATGTGGTTTGTGAGAAGAACACACATGCAATGGCACTGGTTGATCAATATGTGGTTTGTGATAAGAACACACATGCAATGACATTGGTGGATCCATATTTGGTTTGTGAGAAGAACAGACATCCAATGACTCTAGAAGTGGTTAATGAAAAGAACAGACATGCAATGTCACTGGTGGTCCATATGTGGTTTGTGACAAGAACACACATGCAATGACACTAGGTGTGGTTCATGAAAAGAACACACATCCAATGACACTAGTGGATCCATATGTGATTTGTGAATAGAATGCACATACAATGACTCTAGCTATGGTTTTTCAAAAGAAGACACACGCAATCACACTGGTGGATCCATATGTGGTTTGTGAGAAAAACATACATGCAATGACTCTAGCTATGGTTTGTGACAAGAACACACATATAATGACACCGGTGGTTCCTTATGTGGTTTGTGAGAAGAACAGACATCCAATGACTCTAGCTGTGGTTAATGAAAAGAACATACATGCAATGACACTGGTGGATCCATATGTGGTTTGTGAAAAGAACACACATGCAATGACACTAGGCGTGGTTCATGAAAATAACACACATCCGATGACACTGGTGGATCCATATGTGGTTTGTGAAAAGAACACACATGCAATGACTCTAGCTGTGGCTTGTGAAAATAACACTCATGCAATGACTCTGGGTGTGGTTTATGAAAAGAACACACATCCAGTGACACTGGTGGATCCATATGTGGTTTGTGAAAAGAACACATAGGCAATGACTCTATCTATGGTTAATGAAAAGAACACGCATGCAATGACACTGGTGGATCCATGTGGTTTGTGAAAAGAATAGACATGCAATGACTCTAGCTATGGTTAATGGAAAGAACACACATGCAATGACACTGGTGGATCCATATCGGGTTCATGGAAAGAACACACATGCAATGACTCTGGTGGATCCAGATGTGGTTTGTGAGAAGAACACACATGCAATGGCACTGGTTGATCAATATTTGGTTTGTGATAAGAACACACATGCAATGACACTGGTGGATCCATATGTGGTTTGTGAGAAGAACAGACATCCAATGACTCTAGCTGTGGTTAATGAAAAGAACATACATGCAATGACACTGGTGGATCCATATGTGGTTTGTGAAAAGAACACACATGCAATGACACTAGGCGTGGTTCATGAAAATAACACACATCCGATGACACTGGTGGATCCATATGTGGTTTGTGAAAAGAACACACATGCAATGACTCTAGCTGTGGCTTGTGAAAATAACACTCATGCAATGACTCTGGGTGTGGTTTATGAAAAGAACACACATCCAGTGACACTGGTGGATCCATATGTGGTTTGTGAAAAGAACACATAGGAAATGACTCTATCTATGGTTAATGAAAAGAACACGCATGCAATGACACTGGTGGATCCATGTGGTTTGTGAAAAGAATAGACATGCAATGACTCTAGCTATGGTTAATGGAAAGAACACACATGCAATGACACTGGTGGATCCATATCGGGTTCATGGAAAGAACACACATGCAATGACTCTGGTGGATCCAGATGTGGTTTGTGAGAAGAACACACATGCAATGGCACTGGTTGATCAATATTTGGTTTGTGATAAGAACACACATGCAATGACACTGGTGGATCCATATGTGGTTTGTGAGAAGAACAGACATCCAATGACTCTAGAAGTGGGTAATGAAAAGAACAGACATGCAATGTCACTGGTGCTCCATATGTGGTTTGTGAAAAGAACACACATGCAATGACACTAGGTGTGGTTCATGAAAAGAACACACATCCAATGACACTAGTGGATCCATATGTGATTTGTGAAAAGAACACACATACAATGACTCTAGCTATGGTTTTTCAAAAGAAGACACACGCAATCACACTAGTGGATCCATATGTGGTTTGTGAGAAGAACATACATGCAATGACTCTAGCTATGGTTTGTGAGAAGAACACACATATAATGACACTGGTGGTTCCTTAAGTGGTTTGTGAGAAGAACTGACATCCACTGACTCTAGCTGTGATTAATGAAAAGAACATACATGCAATGACACTGGTGGATCCATATGTGGTTTGTGAAAAGAACACACATGCAATGACACTTGGTGTGGTTCATGAAAAGAAACACACATCCAATGACAGTGGTGGATCCATAGGTGGTTTGTGAAAAGAACACACATGCAATGACTCTAGCTATGGTTTGTGAAAAGGACACACATGCAATCACACTGGTGGATCCATATGTGGTTTGTGAAAAGAACACACATCCAGTGACTCCGGTGGATCCATGTGTGGTTTGTGAAAGAACAGACATGCACTGACTGTAGGTGTGGTTTGTGAGGAGAACACACATCCAATGACACTAGTGGATCCATGTGTGGTTTGTGGGAATAACACACATGCAATGACTCTGGTGGCTCCATATGTGGTTTGTGAGAAGAACACACATCCAGTGAACTCTAGTGGATCTATCTTGAAATAATTTTATATATTCCACGATGTATTTCATTGTACAAGACACTCACTTTCCATTTTTATACTACTAAGTTTTGCCCTTGGTTGTTTGATACTACTCAGTTTTGCCCTCTCTATCTCTTTCGTAGAAGCCCAAACTTGTGCTCACTCTGTCTGCTACACCCTGATTGGTTGTCACAGTTGTCACGCGGATCGTGCGCACCAACCGTTGATCCTGTGTGATCCAACGAGGATCGTTTCACACGTCGTGCCCTTCACAGTATAGCGTGAGACAACACGGACGTCTCCCTCACCGAGACTTCTACAAGAAGGAACACGATGGCGTCCATGGAAAAAGTCGTGGAGTGGCCATGTCACGTTTTATCTAGTCTGTAAAGGCTACTACTGCTACTGCAACACATGCACAAGGCAACGGGGTTATCGAGTGCACGGTTGTCAATGGGACGCTGCAATTTATTGCCACTTGATTTTAATAAGACATATCCCATTTTTACGCAGCGTTCTCAATCTCACTTCCAACTGGGCCCTACCGCAAGTAACTTACATGAGTCAAGGGCCAACCTCGAGTAGATCTAACGTTGCTAGAAATTGGTTCTACGCCACTTGCATGGAGTGGAATCGAGGTCTGCGATGCGTGTGTTTTCAATGCAGCTCTAAATTAGAGATTGTGGCTGTTTCAAAAAAAGGAACCCAAAAAAAAGGTGGAGATCATGGAAGCCCCATCCCCCCACCCACCACACGTGTCCACTCGAGGACTACGAACGGTCTAGTGTTTATAAACCCACTCGGCCTTCTTCTACCATGTGCTCGTGTCATTTTCGCCAATCTGTCTAGTCCCAAAACCCCAATCTACACCTACTGCGCACGCCGAATCTCCTTCGCTTGCACTACCTCCTTCCCTAGGTGCGCCATGAAGCATACATGTGGAGACGAGCCGGAGGTGAAGCCAGTTGAAGGCGCAATAGCAGATAGCTCGGTCGTTGCCAAGCAGACAGAGGCATCTTCTTCGGGAATGAACGCCGCTCGTCGCCGTGTCGTCGAGGGTTCGATATCATCTGTCCAGCTAGTAGTCATCGCTGCCGAGTAGCAGGTGGCCGACAATGTCGTGGTGCCAGCGGCAGATCTGGATGGGGGGTAGGCGGCAAGCGGAGGCAATCCGGTGCTCTACATCAACGACCCCATCGTCATCCAAGAAATCATCAACGCAATCGCTAAGAATTACGAGTTCGAGGAGGAGGTCCCTAATGAGGAGTCTGAGGTACTACATTGCTAGCTTCTCTAGTCGCAGCCGGAGATTTCACTATTCATACATAGGATTTTCTCAATCGTGTATAGATTCTTTTGCTCTTGAAGTAGGGTATTATATATATATGGTTTGAATGGTCGATTGATGCATCTGCCATCTAGTCACAAAACCCCAATCCATCTAGTCACAAAACCCCAATCTGCTCATCTGCCATCTAGTTGAGTTTGCTAGTTGAGTGTTGATTTCGATACATAACATGCCTATAACATTACATTTCTATTCCTTACTGAGCCCAATGATTCAATTTTGCCCCAAAATAGTGCAAGGGCATCTGATGGTGTCATTTTCTTAGGGATGGTTAGTGAACCTGAGGCAGCAATGTACATAAACAATATAGGTTGTGATGTTGGTATTTTGGTTCTCCAACCCCATCTCTGAAAAAAGGAAGCCCTTAATTTATTATCATATGGAACCTATATATATAATATTTGTATTGTTTCTGATCTATGAATGCGTCGTATGATGCATATGTATATCCGTGAATATTGTTTTGTACGATTACATTTCAATTTCTTATTGTGGCCAATGATTCAAATTTGCCCCAAAAGAGAGGCAGCCACATTGGTGTAAGATTTTTTCAGGGATGAGTTATCGAACCTGGGGCCATGTACAAGATCATCATAAGTTGTGCAATTGTTACTTGGTTTGCTTACGCCATCTCTGAAGGAACTTATGAGGCTGCAATCTTTATTCTACATTCATAGAACTATGATATTTGAATTAACTATTCCATGCATTCATAGTGTATAAGAATTACATTTCAGTTTGTCACCGAGGCCGATGATTGAAATTTGCCCCAAAAGAGTTCAAGGGGAGACACGTATGATGGTGTCGTGTTTTAGGGATGGGTTGGTGAACCTGAGGCAGCAATGGACACAAACAATATATGTTGTGATTTTAGTACTTTGGTTCTCCAACTCCATCTCTGAAACAAATTATGAGGCCCTTGATTTATTCTCATATAGAACTACATATATGATCATTGAATTGTTTCTGATCTTTGAATGATTTGTATGATGCATATGTATATGAATGGTTTTGATCATAAGTATTTTTAACATGTACCTAAAGATTAATTTTTTGGTTTTTTATTTATAATTACAATATTTAGGCTTGTTTTTGTACCTTACTATGTATATTCCTGAATATTGTTTTGTACGATTGCATTTCAATTTCTTATAGTGGCCAATGATTCAAATTTTCCCCCAAAGAGAGGCAGACACATTGGTGTCATATTTTTTCAGGGATGAGTTAGCGAACCTAGGGCGATGTACCACAATATTATAGGTTGTGTAATTGTTACTTGGTTCGCCCACTCCATTCCTGAAGAAACTTATGAGGCCCCTATATTTATTATACATACACTCTGATGTAATTAATTGTCATTGTGTTGAGATGAAATGATATATGAACTGATCAAACTATTGATGAGATGCTTTCTCTTTGATATCCACGGATATATTGTCTTACATATACATGTTGTCAATTCTTGAGTTGTAATACGATTCAATCATATATATTAGTTCTAAGTTATGTTCTTAAAAATCAACAGGAGGATGATGATGACGTGGACGATAGCAAGGAATCCAGGGACAACAAGAGCCGCTATGTGCTGAGGTAGTTACGGTGTGGGCTAATCCGTTTCTACCATAGGGGGAGACTGTTTTGCCCATTCTATGGCAGAGAAATCAACATGGACCTCGACAGCATGATCCTGCACATGGTGGGCATTGCCAGAGGCGGAGGCAGAAGGCATAGGCCGATTACCTTGGCACGGCACGCAGCCTTCGGCAAATTCCTCTAGGATTATGTCAGGACTGGCATGTATCCCCTCGACTAGGCTGTCCCTGCCTCCTGTTGATATGCCCCTGCCCTGCTAGGCGTCTCCGTGTCCCGTCCTCCTACTGCTGCCCCTGCTTTTATTTTGTTTTAGTTAATTATTATTACCTGTGTGTGGCATGTAAGCCAATATATCCGCGTGGTGTTTGTGGTGAATCTTATATATATATATTAATCTACTCCTTTATATGGAGTGCCTTAAAATTTCTAGTGTTCAATTATATTACTGATCATGCTCATGCACAGTACAAAATATTTCTAGTGCTCGATTATATTATAATTTTCAAGGAATACATCAACAAGTTAAATTGGTCGAAATTTCGTACTGAAGTAACTAAATGATCTCACATCGGCGGTGGACATTGGCAGAAGCCGAATGCATCAGTCGAAGACCTTGGCACAACACGCAGTCTTCAGCAAATTCATTACAAGTTCAACAATGGGTTGCCGCCGCCAAGCTTCAAATTCGCTTACAGCTTCAACATGGCAGAACTTGAGCTACCGCAGAGTCCTAGGTAGGGGTGGCAGAATTGGTGCGGGTGCGACCACAATGACGGCGAGCTCAGATTATGGAGGAGGAAAACATGACCGAGCATGGTCGACACAGTGACCGATCTCATCGAGAACCAATTCTCGTCCCCGAGCTGTGCCATGGGTGCGGCCATGGTGAGGGTGAGCTCCGACTCGGGATGGGGAGGAGAGCGGGGCCGAGCAGGTTCATCACGTCCCAGCTCCGCGTCATGGCTGCGACCATAGATTGCCGCTCCAGGGTAGAAGAAGACGTGTAATGGATGCAGGCGCCAACGCTGCAAACTTAATTGGCGCCTAAGCGACGGGAGCGACATAATGGTGAGAACTGATAGGGGGCCTCACTTGACGGTCGTTAGCTTGATATTTTGTATAGAAACGTAAAGTTTAATTCATGCCGAAAAGACCCCCCCGAGTATTTGGCATGCCAAATGTAGTCATCGCGGCTGATTACATGCAAATTGGGTACCACGTTGCCTGGGCGCCCCAACTTTTGGGCCGCAAAATGATATTCTCCCCAATGGGACCCAGCACAACATCATCGTCCTGACCGTGGGGAATATAACTATTCAAGAACCAGATCTTCAGGGCAATAACACAGAACCGCGCGTGACTGGAACGATGTTGCTCTAGCGACAGAGCGTGACGTAGTTGCAACACTGGTTCCGAGACACTCTCCCCAGCGAGAGTCGAACAATCGCAGGGAAGACGACAAAGAGCAACGTCCGGAGGAGGACCGACAAAGGACGCCACCTCCTAGACATATAAGCCGTCCGGCTAAACCTCACCACAATGGGGGAAATGACGGACACCGTACCGAGTCAAGCCAGCAGGGGGCTTGTCGTCATCAAGACCCTCCCTGGAACCGGAATAATGACGCCCCGAATGGAGACCGACACTCAGCCGGAAACAATCCACCTACACCACCCTCTCCACCAAGTAGCCATCATACTGGCTCTCGGGGAGGCCAAGGAGGTTGTCGTGGCGGAGGAGGTGGTGGCAGAAGTAGAAGTCTGGCTCCAAGGCACCACAGCCACAACGAACAACCAAGACTTTGTTCCCTGTTACCAAGTGACGCGAGACACTGGATCAACTCTAACATAGAGGTGCGGTGCTACGAAAACAATGATATATACATGGGTCCAAAATGCTTCGGACCACGAATTTGACAAGCACACTTCCCAGAAGGATTTTCTATCTCAAGACACAACCAAGCCTACAATGGTGTAACCCAACCAAGTACTTGGCTCCAGGAATTTTTCCAGGCTTGCTACATCACAAAATGTGGAAATAGCTTGGTCGCGACTCGGTATCTCCCGCTTATGCTGATGAAGACGACACGATCCTGGCTCAATGAACTTCCGGAAAACACCATCCACAATTGGGATGACATGCAAAGCGCGTTCTTTTGGAATTTCGAAGGCACATATCGGAAGCCCTGTACGGTAGGAGACCTACAGCATTGCACCCAGAAAGCCAGAGAAACTTGTCGAGATTATCTCGTACAATGGATCGACACTAAAAACTCCTGTGAAGGGGTAAATGATCAAACTACGATTGAAGCTTTCATTGCAGGACTCCCAATTGGTTTACTACGTTTTGAAGTGCGACAAAATCACTGATCTAGGAGAGATGATAGAAACGGCAAGAAAGTATGCATATGTCGATGATGACGCAGAAGGACTACTGAACGTCCTGGCTGTACCATAGTCAGCAAAACAGCCGAAGCAACAAGCTTAGAAGCGCAAGAACACCTCAGAAGAAATCCCAATGCGGAAACCATGGTTGTCATTGCTGCTTTCAGGTCTGGAGGACAAGGATGGCACGGACGCGGCCGTGGACATGGTCGTGGGACGTCAAGAGTCCAGGGTAGAGGAGACCAACAACCTGGAAAAACCTACTCGTTGGCCGACATTGCCAACAATCCATGTGTGCATCACTTAGATACCAATGGGGGCTCATCCCACACAAATGCTGAGTGTCGTTTCAATGACGACATCAAGAAAGATGATTCTGCTGGCTACAGGTCTAAGCGGAAGAAGGGAAAGAAGAATCCCGAAAAAGAAAAGGATACCAAGGAAGATTCTAACATGGACGAAGCAGAGCCTTCAAATCCCAAGTCGGATGGAAAGAAGAACTTCCCGACGAAGAAAGACACTTATGTCACTTTCCTTGGGTCTCAACCAACTAAGGTCAAGTGTAACACCCTAGTCTTAGCTAATCTAATATTTAGGGTTGTTTGTGCATTCATGAGCATCATCCCTTAAATGCATGCAAAATAAATAAAGCAAAACCCTAAAACCCTAATCCTCCCCTCTCTTTGAAAACCCTTCCAAATGGTTTTGAAACAGATTTCAAAAACTACCAAAAATACTGGAGCCCAAATGGATACAAGGGCCCTGCAATATTTTACGTATTTTATACACTCTCTGGTATTTTTGGATTAACCAAAATCATAAAAGAATTTGAAAGTATAAAAAGAAAAAAGGAATTAGAAAAGGAAAAATGTTTTCAGGAAATAAAAAAGAGTAGCAGCCGCAGCAGGACGACCCAAACCATCTCTCCTTGTCCCCCTATTTCTTTGCCGCACAGCGCAACAGCCCGTCGCCCAGCCAAAGCCCAGTAGAGGCCTAGCCGAGATATCCCTTTGCTGTCGTCTTCCTCGCAGAGAGGAAGCAGCTGGGTGTCGCCGGTGTCGTCGTCGATCCCCACCGCCTGCATCCCGCTGTCCGTCGAGCTCTAGGGGTCGATAACAACCAGCCCCGCACGCCTCTCCCTCTCTCCTGGTCATTTCCTCTCCCTCTCGAGATCCCTCTTGCGTGGACTTTGTTCGACCCCAAACCCTAGACGGAGGTTGTCGGCGAGCCCCACCGTTTCTGGCCGTACCTTGCCCAACTGAGAGCACCACCACAACTGCCTCGTTCTCCTTGTTCTTCCAGTACCAGAGCCCAAGCCGAAGAAGCACCCAATCGCCTCAATCGCCACCTCCTCCCTGAGTTCCGGCCGCCGCAGTCACGTCATCGATTTGCCATTGTCCGACCTCCTCCGGCCTCATCCACCCCTCCACTGTCTTCGTGGTGAGCTTCTGGTCCCTAGGGACCTGTCCACCCTCTCCCACTCGCTCTGGTTAGAGCTTGCCCTGCGTGTGGTCGTCTGCCTCCGCCACTCGCCGTCGTGGCTGATGCTCTGGCAACCCTTCCGTAGCAGTGCCGCCCCTATTAGTCTCGCCTAGCTCTCCTGGTTCGAGCCAACGAAACCACAGCCCCGCGCACGCTCCCTTCCGCTGTCTCTGGTGACCACCCGACAGTGGCCGCCGCGATGACATCACCATGACGTCGTGATGACGTGGCCCGAGGACCCCAATGACCTTTGACCGCCCACGTGGCATGATGACCTGGCCTGGGCCCAGTAGTCAGTCACAACGGCTAGGTCTAACCCATGTGTAAGAAGTTTAATTGATCACGCTGGCGCCAGCCTTGTGTCACTCTGACGCAGTAAATGTTTTAAATTGTTATAATAATTTCAGAAAAAAGATAAACACTAGAAAATCAATATCTTTTATTCTGTAATTCAGAAAATACAAATAATATATCAAAATGTTAAGAAAAATGAGATCTATCTCTTTAAATTATAATTATGCATTGTTAGGCAACTTAAATGACAATCTTAATTAGAGAACTAAATAAACCCCTCACAGGTGTTCTGGGGTTCCCCTGTTCTAGGGTTTGTACCCTTTGGACCCTGTTTAAAATGATCAAGCATTGCCTAGGGTTTCATTTACGATCTATTTAACTTGTCATATCATCATATTTGCTTGAGCATTGCATCGATGCCATGTGTTGATTGTTGTTCTACCTTTCTTTATGGTGTTTGCTTCTTCCCGGTAGAATACGATACCGACCCCAAGATCGAAGACCAAGATCAACACCATCGAAGCTTGAAGAACAATACTTGATCAGCTATAATCAAGTCAAGCACAAGGCTTCCGAAGATCTATATATGGGTATCAACAAATAAGGCGAGCAAAGCCCCACCATTATACAATCCTGTGGTTTCGAAAGTATTTCATTCTTGCCATGATTCATACGATTCTACTGTGGTCTTTTATCGATAGATAGAGTATCCTATCTGTTGCATTACTCCCTTGAGCTTATATTACCTGATCCACAGCTCCTAGCATAACTAGGTTTGGCTTGTGCGCACTGCTAGAGCTATTATCTGTTTCCTGCTTAGTCATGCTTAGCTGTCAGTGCTAGTTCATCCAGTTGATGTATCAGATGCAGAGAATCTAGTATGACAGGAGAACGGAGTATACTGATGAGGTAAGAACAGTGGTAAAGGTTAAACATGCTAAGGCTTGTATGGGAGGCCACAGTGGGATGTGGTTTTTGCATTCACATGCTCGCCACTACTAGGACCCGAGTTCTAGCCTCTTGAACCAAGACGAGCGTACAACCACACAGGGCCTAGAAAAACTCAGGAGTAGATTCCATGAGTCACATAGTTCAGGAATTCCATTCAACATATGCATAGAAATTTTTTTCGAAAGAGGAGGTGAAGGAGGTGCATTCATATAGGTAGGTAAGCGTGGCCGGGGTTGCTTGGGGTGGATGGAGCCCCTGGTAAACCAACCTCGCCCACATCTCTAGGGACCGACTTCGGGATTTGACCCATTACAGCGGAACCATCCTTAGGGCGTGACTCATGGTCTCGGTGAAAGCAAGGTAAAGGTCATGTCCAACCACCCTCTGTCGGCCTTCCAAGGAAGAGTGCTTATCTAGTGGCATTAAGAGTCGATTGGTACGTGTGGGTAAAGTTGTACACCCCTGCAGGGTTAAATCTTTTCGAAAAGCCGTGTCCACGGTTATGGACGACTTGGGAACGGACGTGATGATCATAGATAACATTAACCTAATCATAAAACTTGGTAGTTCAACATGTGCTTAAGGATGCTTCCTCTGGGGTACGAGGGGGTGATCCTAGTTGTGAGATGAGGATTACTTTGGTGGATATCAAGATGATGATCATTTCTTCGGAGATGTCGCTCTCTTATCCCCTTTTAAAATATTCAAATTAGACGCGCTTCTTCTCCCTCTTGTTTTATAAACAAAGATGGCTTTATGCAAAATAACCCCACAAGCCATAAGTCATGCGGAGTACACACTGTACTCACCCTTTCTTTGTTTATACTTTTGTAGCATAATAAGTGTTCCCCTGAAGACATGTTTGGTACGACATCAACACTGACAAGTAGCTTGGGGTTCCCGGCCGGCAGCCTGGAATCTTTGGGCTGGGACGTCATCGTTATGCTTCAGGCCTCTTAGGCCATTTGTTAAGTTTGCTATACTTAATAGCATAATTTGCCTTCCATTGTTTGATGTTTGTGGTTAGTAACCTCTTCTTGTAATATTTTGGTTCTTCGCTCAGTTATGAGCTTGTTGTAATAATTTTTGTGTCGCGGGGTTACTGTTGTGATACTGATTTGTCACTGGATATCCTCGAGCTCTAGGTTAAGCTTATGCCAGGGTAAGGTCTGGGTTTGTTTAGCCCTGATCCCGGGGGTGTCACAGGGTTTTGGTATCAGAGTAGTATCGACCGCAGGAAAACATTGCTATCGGTCGATGTTGAGTCTACTGGGTGTGAAAACCATTTCAAAGATGAAAAGTATTTGTGAAAGCTCTAGTATGCTTCCTTTTCTCCTTATCCAGTTTCGCTCTAACTCTGGGTCACCTTATCTTGTGTTGACTTTGAAAAGTTTTGCTATCTCTTCTAGTCTTTCAAAACTTAGGTGCCTTTTGTGCATGTCGTTTCTCAACCAGTTGACCTAGTGTAGAGTTCTCTAGAGTTGTGTGTGTTGTGTATTCCTTGCTTCCCCTTGCTCTGTTTCAGCTGAGAGATTCCTTTCCATGATGATCTCTCTACCTTATGGGCCCACAATATTATATTGTGTGGCTCCATAGTGTTCTGTTCTAGGCTTCGAGGATTCCTTTCACTTCGTGTGCCTCCTTTTTATTTGTTTGGGTACTTCAGAAGTTCTTTCTTCTCTTGGAAGTTACCTCGTGATTGCTACCTTGCAGTGTACTATGTGTCACTCAAGTAGTAGTTACTCTTTTCTTGGGTTTTAATCCTTGGACTTGAACCGAAGATCCTGGATTGTGCCAGATTCAGGTGTTGTGAATCTTGTACATGAAGCTGATCTTTAACCCAAGATCCATCTTGTTGATCCATGTTGTTAATGTCTAAACATTAACTTTGGATGGCTAGTACCTTTTAGTATATCCTTCAAGCTTGTGGTCTTTGTCGTGACTGAATCCCGACAATTGAGGACTTCCCCTACCACATGCTATGGCAGTTGTTTTTAATGGAACCAAATAGATCACGACAAGAGTACTCCTCGTGAGTCTCGCATCTATATTCGTGACTCTGCCACACCCTCCCTTCTATGCATTGGTTTCCGGAAGATTGATAATCTATGCATCCACATCTCGGGATTCTATCCTGAGCATGTTCCTTTTCCCCTTGTTGTTTTCTGACCTTTGTTTACTAGTTGGTAGCCAAGTAGTATTGTGCATTGGTGTCTACCGATGCAAGATACTCTTGTGATCCGTCATGACAAACCATTTCGGAATGTCAAGAGAAACAAACTCCGGGACCTCGTCATATCTAGGACTAGGTCAAAGTGTTGTAGTCCGCAGATTAAGAAGCATTGATTAGTTTCTATCTTCTGTACCTTAGAGTATCACACTCTTACACAATAAGAGGTTGTGTTGAGTTTCATAACCCTCTTATTGAAGTGATGCCTTTACACATCTTTACCCACCCTTCCTCCGAGCTTTCGTGCTTGTGAATGATGCGTGTGCGTAACAATGTGGTCATCTGAGATTCTTAGCAATTATTGTTGCTTCGAACTCCAAGGACATTTTAGTCATCCCTAGCATGACTGGTTAATCCTGTCACTAAGAAAAGGATGATTGTGTTACCAAGTCCGGTATTCTAGTACACTCTCCTCGGTTAAAGAGTTAGGCTCGTGCCGAAACTCTAAGATTATGTCTCCTTGCCTTACTAAGCAAGTTTCCTCTCGAACTAAGTGACATATCGGTGGTTCGTGATCTTCTAGACGTCTCTCTAGAAGTATCGCCATGTTGCCACATGACCGTGTTGTCAAGTTCCTATGCGAGCAAGTTCTTTGAATTGCTCTTTTCTCCAAGGATCCATGCTGGATACCCTTGAACTAGTTGGTTGAGCTTAAACAACAACTTGGAGAGTTGTAAGACGAAAGGTCTATCTGACTTAGTTCATCTTAAAGGGATGTTTAGTGTTGTTCGTGCTGAAGAAAGATAGTGTTTCCTTCATGGAAATGTTATCGTCCCCACCTTTGATTTGATTTGGGTTATCGTCAAATCAAACTCAGCTCCAAGCTTATCTTGATGATGCTGCTCCTTGTGATGTTTCACTTGAGTACATCTCATGTTCTTTGGTCTGACCAATACATATGCCTTTTTTATGCAACATATGAGTTCATCTTTGCGTATCTCGATACGTTTGTTGTTGAGCCCATCCTTATCTTCTCCATATGAGAACAGACTCATATGAAACATTTGGCATTAATGTTGGAAAACTTTCGAGAACCTCCTTCGTGTTATCTCAAAGTATGTGTTTTGGATGTTAGAAGTAACCTTCTTTGATTCACGTGCAACTGTTTAAAGATGTCGTCATGGATTCGAGTAGAGTTATCTTCGTTCTCTCTATAGACACATTGTATTTCGTTCCAAGTACTATATGTAGATGCAGTTGTCCTTCGACAATTTGCTAATAAATAGTCTAGCAATGTAGCTCAGTCTATTGTAGCTTAACACTAAAGTCCATTGTGGGGCCCCCAGATTAATCTTCCGAGACTCCCTGCTATGCATACACCACGATCCCATGATCAGTCAGTTGTGGTACATAACCGACAAGTATCAAAGTAGACATCCAATACTCAAGCGGATACATGTCATAACTTACATGCCATTATGGCTACATCAATAATCATCAGCAGAACTTCATCAAGCATAGAGCCCGAGCCCAGCCTTAAGCTACAGGCAACTGACTGGGAGAACATCCTAGCTCACATAGTCGTCAACTCCTCCTTATTCTTGAAATCTGACCAAGTTAATAGCAAGGGACAATGCCAGTGAGTACTTTGAATGTAATCGCAAACCACCTTAAGATAAAAGTAATAACAACAACATGATATGCAGTATGGCTGTTGTAGTAGGAGGGCTCCAAGAGAGGTTCTTTTCTCAGATAGCTTCTTTCGCAGAAATAGCATCTACATATCTTTGTTGAAAACTTTTGTAAAATATTTTGGGTCACCCATTTGTTTCGTCCTTCCGGTCATCCAAACTCCTTTCCTTCCTGTCCGACCATCCCATGGTCAAAACATGTATCCTTTCCGACCATCCCATGGTCAAAACCTTTCCCAGCCATTGCTTTTCTGAAAATCCTTTTTGAAAACAAAACCAGCACCAGTCTACAACAACCTTCCCAACCATCCATGACCGTGGACACGGCTATTCGAATAGATTTACACTCTACAGAGGTTGTACACTTTACCCACACCATCCGGGTACACTACCCTGATCTACACCGATCGTGGGTTGAGCAACCGATCAAGACTCTCCGAATGCCACTCCAGTATAAGTGCCTACCCTATGAGTGTTGTTCCCCTCAACACCGGGACACCCTATATAGTACACAAGCCAACCGAAGCGCTTTTTCCACTTCCCAACTGTGCGCTTTCAATGAGGGGCTCATACTAACGC
Source organism: Avena eriantha (assembly GCA_910589775.1). NCBI lineage: Eukaryota > Viridiplantae > Streptophyta > Magnoliopsida > Poales > Poaceae > Avena > Avena eriantha. The sequence continues at coordinate 308,341,140 of OU342745.1, forward strand.
GTGGAGGCCCACAGACCCTTCGTTCCTTCTCCCGGTCGATGTTTTACATGGACTAAGCCAGAGAAGGCCCACCCTCCAGGGATTTTTATCCGCAGTAGTCGTTGCGAGGCAGCTTATACCAGAATAAACAATCATCAAATCCAGCCATGTCCCATTCCAGAGTAATGTGGTTGCACGGATTAATTGTTCTAGCAAAACTGCAAAGAACCGGGTGTGTTTTTGTAAACCTTTTTCCTCCATCTTTCCTTCAGCATTTTGTTAAATAAAACCCTTTTTCTTTCTCAACATCTCCTGGGAGGTCGCACCTCACCAAGGTTTTATCATAAAACTTTTTCGGGGGTCTTCCCATCCTCTAGTTTTGCTTCGGCTAAAACAGTGTCTCCAAAGGGGTATGGTGTAACACACCATCAATCATACTAGGGTTCAATATGTGTCATCAAGAGGGTTGTACTCAATAGTACAAAATCATAATGGTTTGAAGAAGCGAAACCACTACCAAAGAGAGATCATCATGTAGTAAAACAATGCAGTTTTAATAAAGCAGTAAGTAAAGCATGCATAAGTAGAACAGTAGGACAAGGCTTATGATCAAGAAGGTGGTTTGCCTGATGATCAGCGATATGGATAGATTGGGTTGGTGGTAATCAGTATGTTTTGGATAGATTGGGTTGGTGGTAATTGGAATTACTTCAATTGCTTTTGTGGTCTTTGTTTTATGATTTATTTGTCCAAATACCACCTAACAAGGGGATTTAGAACTAGCGCTTATGTCTATATGATATCGATTTAAAAAAATGATACCATCAGATAGGTATTGAAATAACAAGGCTAACAAAAGTGGTTTCACTATTTTATCAATTACTAGTTATTTATAATGAATTTTCTAGTGATAGAAACTCTAGTTTTAGGAAATACTTCATCAGCAAAGTTCTGGAGCTCCAAAAATTATTTCCTTGGATGGTTCAGTAGAGTTTGATGGAATGATTCACTAAGAGTTGGAAGCATGTCAATATAATTACCATAATGCCCTCAAGAAATTCCCAAAGGCAGCTCTGGAGGGTTTTTGTCTTTTTCACCATATTTAGTATACAAAATATTTTAGTATGGGACCAATGTCACATGGTAGGTATTTGAAGTACCTTTCTGTAGAAATTGGAATCAACCTTTTTGGAGTTATCAAACTACTGAGATGATTTTATTGGTGAAACTCTACACATAACAGTTTAATTCCTAATAAATCAACCATGGCTCATAAAATTTTGGGATCTTGGGGTTAGATATATATTAGTATGGATATGTTCTAGAGTTGGGATTAGGTCAATAAATTTCATATATTGGCCTAGAGAATTTTCTAAAGACAGAATATAATTAATCTTGTCATTTTTATATCTTTAGATCTATAGCTCCACTTAGCTGGAGACAAGGGCTAATAGATAGTTATATCAACTACCTTTCACAGGCACTTTGATTCATACCAGTTGGGTATGTGCAAAACACTGTGGAATTTATTTAGTGAAAAGGGTACATTTTAGTGGATTTATTTTCAGTAAATTATAAAAATTAATTTGGGAAAAGTACAAACTCTGCATATTTCAGAAAACATATGTAAAACCTAATAATTTTAGATCTGGTTGATTGGGTTCGTTTCCATTTTAAAAAAGATTTAAAACAGACTGCCATTATTAGATCTGGAAACACAGGAAAAAGGAAAAGAAAAGGGGCTTCGTAGGCCAGATCTGGAGGGGAAACAGGCCGCACAGAGCGATAGCCGGCCCATCCCGCACCGGTGCAGGCGAAAGGCGGCTTTCAAATCGCTGACGGGCGAGGCCCGGTCATCAGCGGAGGCGAAGGGGTATGGGGCGCTCTGGCCGTTTGATCAAGCAAGGATCAACGGCCACGTGACGTCTTCTTCCTCCGTTTGCGCAAAACAGAGGGGAAACCCTAGGAAGTGGCGGCGCTACTGGGGAACTCACCTGAGGCCATTCTGACAGCAGGGAAGGCGGGGAGGCGATGCGATGCAAGACAACAACCTCGGCGATGGGTGGGACATGTGGTTTTGGTGCAGATCCTGGGTCGCGCGTGTCCGTGATGGCAGGGACGGCTCGGGTGCACGTCGGGGCATGCCTGTGAGCCTGCATGTCGTCCTGGGGATTGTTTGGCCAAGTTCCGGAGGTGGTGGAGGTCCTGTGATGGCCTCTGGTGAGGCCGCATAGGCTCAGCTCAGTCGGGCTCGACAGGGACGCTCACCTTGGGCCTGCGCCGGTGGAGGCGGCTCAGGTGTATCTGCAGTTAGGAGAGGGCACAGGGAGGTAGCTCAACTCCAGCATATACAGAAAGAGAATAGATAGGGAGTTGGGAGAGGTTGGAGGAGACGGTGAGATTCACCTTTTGAGGAAGGCTGAGAGGAGAGTTTTCTCTTCCCTAGGGCGATGGGGATCCTTAGGGCTGGATCTGGAGCTTGGGGACCGTTTGGTAGAGGGGAGAGGGGAAAATGAGGGCGAGAGAGGCCCTAGGGTGGTCTCTGGTGGTCTACCCGAGTGGGAAGGGTGTATCATGGACAAATTACATTTGGGAGCTTGTGAGGAGGGGGTGGCTATGGATTGGCCACAAGGGTGGTGGAGGGGAGTGGTGGGGCTTGGGGTCGAGCCCTAAGTGGAGAGGAGGGTGGTTGCTACTTCTGCATTTAATTTGTTCAAATCTTGGCAAGGATATGGTTTTGTATCTCCCTCTCTTCCTTCTAAGGACATAGGGCAGGGGAAAAAAGGGGGATGCTATAGTACCATTTCGATCAGTGGGAGTGTATGAGTGTTGTGGTGGTGGATGGTGGAGGTTTGGTGGGGTTTGAAGGTACACATTTGAATAACTTCAACTGTTGGGCAAATAGATGGTTGTGAAGCAAGTCTAAGGATTTGTCTTTGGCAGGATGGGTAAATGGTACTGGTGGATATATCATGTCAAGTTACCTCTCTATGAATTATTTCAGGTTTTTCTAAGTATTTAAAGTCCACTCAACACTATTTATTCAAAGAGTGCTGAAATGGTTTCTGGAAGCTATTTTAATATTTTTACATTGGGTAAGGTTGGTTTTTGATGTTAGATGGTCTAAGATATGAATTCACTCTTTTGGGAATTTTCCCAAGATTTATTGATGAATGATAGTATTTAGTATATTTAATTTCTTGTTTCTGCCATTTAAGAAAATGGGAAAAAAGAATTCTTAAGACTCTTCAAAAAAAATATTTTTGAAGTGGGAGGATACGGTAGGGTTTATAGGTATCAAATGTGCATTAAGTTCGGAATGTTTTTTTGAGAAAAATAAAGTTTCCTTAATAGAAGGAGTTTTTAGGTGTTTGTCAATTAAATGAATTAATTGATTTTGGGCCACATTAATTATGGAAAATATTAGATAAATCCTTGTAATCATGGTAGATGATGTACACAAGATGTATCTAGCATTTTCAACCTTGGAATTTGGGAATCCAACTTGATTTTTCTAAGAAACAAGGAAGAAGGGATCTAGGGTAATGTTATTATCATACCATCAAAACCTTGTTTGATCTTGGAGCTCAAAGCTCCCCTTGTAACATGGCATATATGGATGGATATACCAAGTTATGTAGATCACCATGGTACATAAGTTTGGTCTTGATCATGCTTGAGCTCTCCAAGGATTGATTCCAAAGTTTGAATAAAATAAGCCTGCCAAAAGCAGATTATCAGATAGCCTTCAAAACGATGTGGGTTTTTGAAGCACAAGGATTCATGTGGAACAAGTGAAGTAGGTATTTCTAGACCTTTATGAGTATAACACAATCAGGCAAGGAGTTGGTGAAAAGAAGATAACATGTAGGTGTGACGTTCTTCCAAAGTAGGCATGTTGATAAGATTTGCAGGAATTATTATTTTCTTGCCTACAAAACTATCAAGAACAAGGGGGTTGGTCTAACCAAGGGCAGGAGTGGCCTTGGTAGTCCTTATGATGGTCTACAATATGGTTCAAGTGCATTACCAAAAATTCACAAGGGTTGAGAAAGAGAGGTATTGAAAGAAGTGATGTTGAACTAGTTTCGAAACTTAGTCAAAATTTGACAGATTTAGGGTTTTTGACTAGGATATGAGTGGGGATGTTTTTAAGGGTTTGCAAGGTATCAAAGCATCATCAAGTGGATGATGTTGAAGTGTAGATTGGTTAGAATAGATCCATGCTTGATATTGGTCTTCATTGACTTGGAAACTTCTGGAATGGATCACTTCAGAATTGATCTAGTTAAGGGTTTTAGATGATCACCTAGTGGCTAGAGATCAGATCCATCTTGTATTCTTTCTTAGGTTTTGGTGATCTTAAAGTATCTTGATCCTAGAGGATGATCTCCTAGAGTAGCTCATACTACTTCTAAGCAATCAAGTCAAACAGCAGATCAAGGCAACTCATCTTAAAAACAAATCAACTACTACTAGGGTTACCATCAAGCTTAGCTTGAGGCAAGGATGGGCAATTTTGAAAGGTTGGAGTTTGAATAAGGTAAGAGTCCTTGGTATTTCTACCAGGAGTAGCATTCAAAAGCTTTATAACCAGGTTTTGGAAAATCCTAGAGGTAGGAGTAGTTGAATGTTCTGTCTTGAAAACATAAAGAGATTATATTATATATATCTCGATAGTTTTGTCAATAGAAGCTACTAAGATAGTTTTGGTTACATAAGCATCTTGGTTCATGGTTTGAAATGCCAGAACATTTGAGAATATGTAAAATGAGCCAGGATAGTTTTGTTAAATAGCTTTTTGACAACTGATGTTGAGGTAAGGAGTATATCATAAAATGTACAATCAGAAGCATAAGCACATACAACAACAGGCAAGCACTGAACAATTAAATAAGAAAAAGTTTTGTTCCACCTGATTTTTGCATTCTGGACAACTAATCAGGGTTATTGAAATTCGGATGTTACACCCATGTCTTGAGAATCTAGTGACTTTGCTTTGTGGTAAATGTTGCAAACTTTCTATTTGGACATGCTAAGTCTTAAGTATCATCTCACCTAACCAAATCTGAATCTCAAGCAGATACTATGGTTGGTGTCTCTCAAGGTGTTGACATAGGCCTATTTGTAAATCCGACAAGATTGATGTAATGGTTGACACAACTAGTCGGAATGCCTATTGTCAAATTCTCTTGAATCAGCAATAACAGCCAATCTTCTTTCATAAGGCATCTTCTATGACTTGTTATAGGATTTGTGCTTATGGTTTCCTTTGTCTCCGAAGTCCGACCTTTACTTGGTGTTTGTTTTCTCGAACATCAAGGAGAACATTTAAAGTAGTGTTGCTAAATGTCTCTCGGTCGATCCTCCAGACCCCGTTATGTTGGCAAGTGATGCGCTCAACTTTCGACGTGGAGCTCGTTGGGAACCCCAAGAGGAAGGTACGATGAATACAGCAGCAAGTCTTCCCTCAGTTATGAAACCAAGGTTTAATCGAACCAGTAGGAGCAAGGAAACACCCCAAAGGTGTTACTAGCTGAGCTTTGGCAGGGCGCACTACCGGTGCTAGTAGCAGAAAGTAAACACAAAGCAGAAACAGTTTATAGATTGTATGTAAAGAAAAAGGACAGGGATCCATAGTTCACTAGAGGTGGCTCTCCTTAGATAAATAACATGCTGGGTGAACAAATTACAGCGGGGCAATTGACAAACACCGAGAAAGCAATACATGCATATACTAATCATCTTGACTCCTCTCAGACTTGATTGGGAATTACAACATAATACATAGACCGCCATCCAGCTTCATCTATGACTAATAATCCACCTTCAGGTTATCATCTGAACCCCCTCCAGTATTAAGTTGCAAGAAACATATTATTGCTTTACGAACTGTGTGTAAAGTAAACAATACGATTGTTCTATGAACAAAGGATTGTTGTTTTCTCCCTAGTAGCAACAACACATCTAGTACCTTAGAGATTTCTGTCACTTCCCTAGATTACAAGAGGCATGAACCCACTATCGAGCATAAATACTAACTATTGGAGTTGCTAGCATCTACTTGGGCAGGATAGCTACTAACAAGGAAAGCATGCAAGATCTCAAATAACAAAAACATGATAGAATCAATAATCAATCTGAAATAGCATCTCAATATCCATCGGATCCCCGCAAACACAACATGTATGAATTACAAATAGATGATCTTGATCATGAACGGAGCTCACAAGATCTAAACATGAAAGCACAAAGGAGGAGAAACCAGCCATCTAGCTACTACATGGATCCGTAGTCCAAGGATGAACTACTCACGCATCACACTGGAGGCTTGCATGGTGATGAAGAAGGCCTCCAGGGTGAATTCCCCTCTCCAGCAGGGTGTCGGGAAGAGCTTCAGATCCCCCCGATCTAGGGACAGAGATGACGTCGGCTACAGACTCTTTCGTGGATTTTTGATCTGGTACTTAGGGTTTTCGTCCCGAGGGCAACTTGTAGGCGGAAGGAGAGGCCAAGGGGGTGCTGGGGTCAGCCAGACCACCCGCTGGCGCAGGCCAGGTGGTGTGGCCGGCCCCCAGCCCTTCTTTGTCTCGTATTTTGGCACTTGACCCCTTTCGGAAAAATAGGCACTTTGGCTTTTGTCCCGTCCAATTCCAAGAATATTCATTCTATGACTTTCCTGGAACCAAAAATAGTAGAAAACAGGCAGCTGGCACTGGCACTGTGGAACAAAACACAAGAAAGTGGATAAAACCAAGCATGGAACATCAAAAATTATAGATACATTTGCAATGTATCAACAAGCACCTTGTTGTGCCAAGTAACTGAAGTTTAAGAATGAAGTTTCTTTTTTCCCGTGTCATCAGGAATCTTCTTACCTATTCATCTGGTGGGGTAAAGTGATATCACGATCTTTGGCAAAGATTTTGATAACCATGGATAAATAAAGAGTTTCCTTCATATCTCGATCATGTTTATGAGTGACAATGACTTTGGTAATCAGAAGTTCCTCTTGATACATGTTCCTTGTGAATCTTACGAGTCCTTGCTACAAAACACCTTTCTATCTTGGGCTTCTGTTGAACGAAGAGTGATCCTTCTGTATCAAAAATAGTTCAACTACTTGGCTCTCTGTATCTTTGTATCCCTAAAGGTCTACTTGAGCCATTTAGTAGAGGTTCATTTCTCGAAGTATGTGGTCATGTTCTTTCTGTTGTAAGCTTTCCTTTTCAGAAGCCTAAACCCTTCTGAAACTCCATGGTCTCAATCCTTATGAAGACTGGCTATCTAACAACTTGAAACCATCTCCTCTTGTTTCCTCCGTTACCTTGGCGTGTTTCATGTTGTCATCTCAGAGTTGTTTTGAACACTCCGTTCATGAGTTGACCATGAGATACTCGGTGTGTTGTTTAGTGTGTTCCCTCTTATCCTTGGAAGTGACCCTCTTTCTCTTTCTTCTTCCTACCTTTGGAATCTCGGGTCGAGATTCTCGTAAGGGGGATAGAGCTGTAACACCCTAGTCTTAGCTAATCTAATATTTAGGGTTGTTTGTGCATTCATGAGCATCATACCTTAAATGCATGCAAAATAAATAAAGCAAAACCCTAAAACCCTAATCCTCCCCTCTCTTTGAAAACCCTTCCAAATGGTTTTGAAAAATATTTTGAAAACTACCAAAAATAGTGGAGCCCAAATGGATACAAGGGCCCTACAATATTTTACATATATAATACACTCTCTGGTATTTTTGGAATAAACAAAATCAGAATAGAATTTGAAAGTATAAAAAGAACACAGGAAATAAAAAAGGAAAAATGTTTTCAGGAAATAAAACAGAGCAGCAGTCGTAGCAGGCCAGCCTAGTCCATCTCTCCTTCTCCCCCTGCTTCTCTGTCGCACAGCGCAGTAGCCCGTCGCCCAACTGAAGCCCAGTAGAGGCCTAGCCCAAATACCCCTTCGCTGTCGTCTTCCTCGCAGAGAGGAAGCAGCTAGGTGTCACCGGCGTCACCGTCGATCCCCGCCACCTGCATCCCGCAGACCGTCGAGCTCTAAGGGTGGATAAGAACCAGCCTCGCGTGCCTCTCCCTCTCTCCTAGTCATTTCCTCTCCCTCTCGAGCTCCCTCTCGAGTGGACTCCGTTCGACCCTGAACCCTAGCCGGAGGTCGCCGGCGAGCCCCACCATTTCCAGCCGTACCTTGTCCAGCTGAGAGCACCACCGCAACCGCCTCGTTCTCCTCATTTTTCCAATACCAGAGCCCAAGCTGAAGAAGCACCCAATCGCGTCAATCGCCACCTACTCCCCGAGTTCTGGCCGCCGCAGTCACGTCATCGATTCACCATCGTCCAACCTCCTCCGGCCTCATCAACCCCTCCATGGTCTTCATGGTGAACTTCCGGTCCCCAGGGACCTCTCCACCCTCTCCCACTCGCTCTTGTTAGAGCTTGCGTCGCATGCCACCGTCTGCCTCCGCCGCTCACCGTCGTGGCCAATGCTCCGGTGACCCTTCCGTAGCGGCGCCGCCCCTATTAGGCTCGCCTAGCTCTCCCGGTTCGAGCCAGCCAAACCATAGCCCCGCATGCGCTCCCCTCCACCGTATCTAGTGACCACCCGACGGTGGCCGCCGCGATGACGTCATGATGACGTGGCCCGAGGACCCCGCTGACCTTTGGCTGCCCACGTGGCATGATGACCTGGCCTGGGCCCAGTAGTCAGTCACCACGGCTAGGTCTAACCCATGTGTAAAAAGTTTAATTTCTCGCCCCAACATCAGCCTTGTGTCACTCTGACGCAGTAAATGTTTCAAATTGTTTTAATAATTTTAGAAAAAGGATAAACACTAGAAAATCAATATCTTTTATTCTGTAATTCATAAAAATACAAATAGTATATCAAAATGTTCAGAAAAATTGTTGGGTTCGCATCATAGAAAAAAAATTCCTACGATGAGAACTATACGCCAAGATCTATCTACTAGATGCAAAGCAACGGGTGGACATACATCCATGGAGAACTTACCCTCGAAGACAACGAGTTTTGTTAACGAGTAGGAACTCGTGGTTGATGTAGTCGTACGCTTTCCGATCTCAAGATCGTGTGGAAGTCCGAGCGCCGCAAATCAGCAGCGCATCCATCCTCGCACACACGTTCAAGCCACCGGACAACCTCCACCACCTCGCTCCAGCGAATCAGCGGAAGCAGCAACTCCTTCCAGACGCAAGGCCACCGGGAACATGTATCTCGCTAATCCAAGACCATAGGGAAATATCTAGAGGGGGAGAGAGATCCTTCATGAGGAGGTGTGAGGATGAAGGAGGGAATGGGTGGCCTTTTATAGGAGGAGGGGGGTGCCCCCTCTCTCCATGGCCGGCGCATGGGGGGGTGACCCCTCGCCTCCCCCATTCATGTGGTGGTAACCCCTCCACATTAAAATGCCCCTTAACATTCTCTTTTAAAGTCTCCACTTTAAATGCATTAAATTTCTCAAAATTTAATGCTCTCTCATTTAATAAAACTCTTTTATTTAATTTATTCAGAATTTTGTTAATTACTTTAATTAACAAACATTCACATAAAAACCCTTGCAACATTTCAATATCACATGCAGAACCACTTTCTGCAATTTCACCCGAAACAATTCCGGTTTCTATCGAAACATTTCCTGCGCTTTGCAAACCTTTTGTCTGGAACATATGTGCTCCTAAATGGTGTCTGGCAAACCTTAAGTGTGCACCCTACGGTTCGCGAATAATGCAGACATGATTGAGACTCCTCTCAGATCAATAATCAGAAGCGGGACGTGGAGATCCATACTGACTCCTGCACATTCAACGATGACTTCTGTGATCGTGAGAACCTTTAACGTCAGCAATTTAATCCCTTTGTCTCATGATATAATACATGTCCGAGATTCGATCATCGGTATCCAAATACCTAGTTTGATCTCGTTACAGACATGCACTCTTTTCTCGTTCCCGTGATATAACATTCTAGTGATCACATCACTTGCTTGCAAGCTATCTTAATGTGATATCACCGAGAGGGCCCAGAGTATATCTATCCATCATCTGGATTGACAAATTCCACTCTTGATCCATGAGCCTCAACATAACACCTTCGTAGTATTGAACCCATCTTTATAGTCACCCTGTTACGGGTTTACGTTTGATGTTATCAAGATACTCTTCCGGTGTTAGCAATTAACATGATCTCATGGTCTAAGGACTAAGATTACTTTGTATGATGTTATAGCAATATAAACATAATGACTTGATCGTAATGCTATACTTCGGATGAATGTTCATCACATCATTTCACAAATGTTGTGACCTTGTTATTAACAACATCCAATGTCCATGATCAGGAAACTTTGATCATCTTGTTAATCAACAAGCTAGTCTATAAGAGAGGCATAACTAGGAACCCTTTTTGTTTATTAAACACACATGTATTGATGTTTCCTATCAATACAATTATAGCATGCAAAATAAACATCTATCATATACAAAGAATATATAATAACAACTTTATTATTGCCTCTCAGGGCATATTTCCTTCAAAAATGAGATCTATCTGTTTATGCATTGTTAAGCAACTTAAATGACAAGTTTAATTAGAGAACTAAATAAACCCCTCATAGGTGTTCTGGGGTTCCCCTATTCTAGGGTTTGTACCCTTTGGACCCTGTTTAAAATTATTAAGCATTCCCTAGGGTTTCATTTAAGATCTATGCCATGTGTTGATTGTTGTTCTCCCTTTCTTTATGGTGTTTGCTTCTTCCCGATAGAATACGATACCGACCCCGAGATCGAAGACCGAGATCAAAACTGTCGAAGCTTGAAGAACAATACTTGATAAGCTATAATCAAGTCAACCACAAGGCTTAAGAAGATCTATATTTGGGTATCAACAAATAAGGCAAGCAAAGACGCACCATTATACAATCCTATGGTTTCGAAAGTATTTCATTCTTGCCATGATTCATACGATTCTACTGTGGTCTTTTATCGATAGATAGAGTATCCTATCTATTGCATTACTCCCTTGAGCTTATATTACATGATCCACAACTCCTAGCTTAACTAGGTTTGGCTTGTGTGCACTGCTAGAGCTATTATCTTTGTCCTGCTTAGTCATGCTTAGCTGTCACTGCTGGTTCATCAAGTTGATGTATCAGATGCAGAGAATCTAGTATGACAGGAGAACGGAGTATACTGATGAGGTAAGATCAGTGGTAAAGGTCAAATATTCTAAGTCTTGTATGGGAGGCCAAAGTGGGATGTGGTTTTTGCAGTCCCATGCTCGCCACTACTAGGACCCGAGTTCTAGCCTCTTGAACCAAGTGAGCGTACAACCACACAGGGCCTAGAAAACCTCACGAGCAACTAACTTGCCTAGTAGATTCCATGAGTCACATAGTTCGTGCGTTCTATTCGACATATGCATAGAAAATGTTTTCGAAAGAGGAGGTGAAGGAGGTGCATTCATACAGGTAGGTAAGCGTGGCCGGGGTTGCTTAGGGTGGAAGGAGCCCCTAGTAAACCAAATTCGCCCACATCTCTAGGGACCGACTTCGGGATTTGACCCGTTATGGTGGAACCATCCTTAGGGTGTGACTCATGGTCTCGGCGAAAGCAAGGTAAAGTTCGTGTCTAACCACCCTTTGCCGGCCTTCCAAGGAAGAGGGATTATCTAGTGGCATTAAGAGTCGGTTGGTACGTGTGGGTAAAGCTGTGCACCCCTTCAGGGTTAAATCTTTTCGAAAAGCCGTGTCCACGATTATGGACGACTTGGGAACGGACATGATGATCATAGATAACATTAACCTAATCGTAAAACATGGTAGTTCAACATGTGCTTAAGGATGCTTCGTCTGGGGTACGAGGGGGTGATCCTAGTTGTGAGATGAGGATTACTTTGGTGGATATCAAGATGATGATCAATTCTTCAGAGATGTCGCTCTCTTATCCCCTTTTAAAATATTATAATTAGACAAGCTTCTTCTCCCTCTTGTTTTATAAACAAAGATGGCTTTATGCAAAATAACCCCACCAGCCATAAGTCTTGCGGAGTACACCCTGTACCCACCCTTGCTTTGTTGATACTTTTGTAGCAGAATAAGTGGTCCCCTAAAGACAAGCTTGGTACGACACCGACACCGACGAGTAGCTTGGGGTTCCCGGCCAGCAGCCTGAAATCTATGGGCTGGGACGTCATCGTTATGCTTCAGGCCTCTTAGACTATTTGTTAAGTTTGCTATACTTAATAGCATAATTTGCCTTCCGTTGTTTGATGCTTGTGGTTAGTGACCTCTCCTTGTAATATTTTGGTTCTTCGCTCAGTTATGAGCTTGCTGTAATAATTTTTGTATCGCAGGGTTACTGTTGTGTTACCGAATTCTCACTGATATCCTCGAGCTCTAGGTTAAGCTTATGCCAGGCTAAGTTCTGGGTTTGTTTAGCCCTGATCCCGGGGGTGTCACATAAAGAAAGTAGTCTTGCATGAGCTCAATGAAACTGTTCTGGCTGTCCCTCAATTCTTGGACTGGTCGAAAGTGACAATCACCTTTGACCGTGTTGATCATCTGCCTAAGTTGCACAGGCGAGGAAAATATACATTAGTCATTAATCCACTTATTGACGGCTATGGTTTCTCCAAGACTCTCATGGACGGCGGCAGCAGCATCAGCATCCTCTACATCGAAATGTTGTGCCGGATGAGGATCTCGAAAACTTAGCTAAATCACAACTCTATGATCTTTCACGGAGTTGTCCCAGGAAGACAAGCGAATTCCCTGGGAGAGTTCACTTTGGTTGTTACTTTTGGAACTCCAAGGAACTACTGGACGGAAGCACTTTCCTTCGAAGTGGTCCTGTTCAAGAGTGCACACTACACTATATTCGGAAGGCTGGCTTACTAGGCTTTCATGGCTCGTCTATGTTACATTTATAACATGATGAAAATTCCAGGTCCCAAGGGCGTGATCACCATCAGGGGAGACCCGAAGAAAGTGCGAGAGTGCAAGGACGGAAATGTTGCCTTTGCTAAAGTTGTATTGCACGCCCAGGAGTACCAAGAGATCAAGAAGACCATCAAGCCGTCTGAGATGTCCGCGACAATGAAGGAGGTTACAAAGCCGACTTTGGAGTTCAAGGCATCAGAAGATACGAAGACAACGCCGTTGAAGGATGATGACCCCTCCAATCTAACCCAGATAGGTGTAGGTTTAGATAGCGCATAGGAAAGCGCGCTCGTCAAGTTCCTCCAAGCAAATCAAGATATCTTCGCATGGTAGCCATCTGACATCACCGGAGTACCTAGGGAATTTGCAGAGTACTCTCTAAATGTACACCCAAACGCTAAACCCGTCAAATAGTCCTGATGATGTTTCGGTGATGAAAAGAGAAAAGCAATAGCTAAGGAACTAGCTCGGCTCGAGTTAGCCGGATTCATAGAAGAGGTCATCCACACTGAGTGGTCAGCCAATCCTATAATGGTCCCTAAAAAGGACATCGTTGATTTAAGGATGTGTTCTGATTATACCGCCTTGAACAAGGCTTGTCCCAAAGATCTGTTCTCTCTGCCTAGAATTAATCAAGTTATCGATTCTACGGCAGGCTCGGAACTGCTATGTTTTCTTGATGCATATTCCGGTTATCATCAAATTCAGATGAAGGAATCAGACAAAGTCAAAACTTCATTCAGAACCCCCTTCGGAACCTTCTGAATTGTTACGATGCCTTTTGGGGTCAAGAACGCTAGAGCTACGTACCAACACACTATGCAGCGTTGCCTCCGTGATCAAATCAGACGCAATGTACATGCATATGTGGGCGACATAGCGGTGATGTCTAAAAAGAAGGAAACCTTAATTTCTGACTTGGAGGAAACGTTCGCTAATCTATGAAAATACAACATAATTCTTAACCCGAAGAAGTGCTTCTTTGGAATACCAGCCGGAAAATTGTTAGGCTTCATCATGGCTGAAAGAGGCATAGAGGTGAACCAGGACAAAATTAAGGCTATACTCAATATTTCTAGGCCTACTCGCTTTAAGGACGTTCAAAGACTAACTGGTTGCATTGCTGCATTCAGTCGGTTTGTAAGCCGGCTCGGTGAAAGAGCCACACCACTTAAAAGCTCTTGAAAAAGACCAAAAAGTTTGTTTGGACTGATGACGCTGAAGATGCACTACAAGACCTGAAAGCAGTACTCTCGTCCCCTCCTATCCTTGCAGCACCAAAACCTCGTGAACCGATGTTGCTCTATCTCGCTGCAACAAACAAAGTCGTCAGTGTCATTATTGTGGTGGAAAGACCAGAGGAAAAATAGGAACACCTGGTGCAGCGTCCGACTTACTACTTCAGCGAGGTCCTAACTGAATCAAAAGAACTAGATAGGTCCGCATAGTATATGTTGCCGGCCTGCACCGTGGGTACCCTGGCGCTATCGACCCAGATGCACCGATTGTCAGCAATGAAGAGAGCACGTCTTTCGATGCCTCTGACCGTCTAAATGACACGGTTCTCGGTATCAACCCGGTAAACAACCGGCCTGCCGCAGTAGACCGGTCCACTCAAAACTAACAGCTACTCCCCATCGGACTCGATGAGGTAAAAATGATTCTCTAGGAACTGGCAGCCTAGAACAGGGCCTGCAACGGTGGGATGCATCTCCAGGGTTCGTGCGCAGCGCTGCAGCTAGACATCTCCATGAGCAGCATCATACATAGTCGAGAGGACAGACCCGTATCTGTCAACGACAAAAACATCACCGGTGTAAGAAGTCATGCTTCGGAATTCCGCAAAGTCATACGGCAAGTACCACCCTTCACCAAAGACCGGGTGACTCCCTTCGTGCTCTCATCCGCCCACCGAATGGTGGTGTTCTGATGGGTTGATGTAAACACCATCAACAACGGGAACATCATCACAGCGAAAGAAGCCACAAGCTCGGTCGGTATCTCTGCCCTCAGGCGCTTGATAGTGCCCAAGAAGGGGTTGTACAACCGGGTCTTGTACGGCTGCACCCTCTGTCCAAGCACAAGGAGGCCGTCGGTTCTGCTACCGACATAAAAGTACCTTCTAGAGAGAGAGGGAGGAGAAACAGAGATTCAGTCATGGTAAAAAGACTGAAATTTAATCAAGGTAAACCATGGAGCAAAACCCTGGGCAACAAGTGGATGAAGAAACAGAACTTGAAAACAGATAGTATAGGATGTGAATGCAAAAAAGGATCGCATATATATATAGATCAATATAAAGAAAGCACCTGCGAATAACCCGGCTAATCTTCTTCTCAAGGTGGCAGCTACTTCTCACATTCAACAACGTGATGGCGGCATCTTCCACCCGATACTCCTCCGACAACTAGTGCATTAGAACAATCCAGTTGGCTGGCATAAAGTGCTCCTCCGTGAAGCCACGCCAGGCGCTGCAGACTGCACGAAAGGCGGCGTAGTAGTCGAAGTCATCTGTGGAAAGGAAGATGTCACCTATCTTCTAGACGAGTCCCTCAGGAAGACTAGCCCATGGCAAGTCCTCCTGCTTCTTGCCGGCCATGGATGATGTCGTTCGTGTGGTCTCGGTCCCACCGACTAGCACAGGAAGCGGTTCCAAAGACACACATTTAAACAAAGGCCTAGGAAAGCCAAGCTAATCGTGTGGAAACAAGACGAAAACATGCACACAGCAACTGCAAGCGTGTGTCATCAAACTGGCACGGGCACGAGTATGGGCACGCGCACTAATTATGGTACAACGATCGTGCACACCAGCGTATGACTCCTGGGAGCACGCAAGTGTGTAGGTGTAGGATGATACTAGTAGTAGTAGTATCATAACCTCATTGTATTTAATTATCCCAAAATCTAAGAAGAAAATGTACGCTCCCTGGTCCCTCATGGTACATGCAAACGCAGGGCATTTTTCATTTTTTGCATGGCATTTTCCATTTTTCAATTTCACTTTTTGGCTGTGCCCTTGGATGCTCATCCTGTGGCCGGATGGGGTGTATCCTCCGTGGAGCTAAAAACCTCATGTTCTGTTAATAGCACGGTCGTTAATTATTGAGGTATATACGTTTTTAGTCCCACAACTTGCATCGCGTGAGCGTTTTAGTCCCACATCTTGCAAAGTGAGCAACGCTAGCCCCACAACTTGTAACCAGGAACATTTTAGTTCAATTCAATCGAATTTCTATGATTTTGTCCTAATTCATCGTAACTATTTCTGGAAGTGACATTTGGCATCATAATTTTTGCAAAATGACCCCTATGTATTTTCTGCCTGCCAGTTGTGACATTGGGACGACTTGACAGGAGGATCTAAATAAGAAAACAAATAAGAAAAACTGCCAATGCATTATAGGGTATCGAACTGATTACCTCCGCTACTGAAGAAATCAACCTTGCCACTACAACATGCACACAGAAGTGATTAACTGAAGAGCGCTCTGGCTGATGTGTTCTTTATTTTGGATATTCAAAAATATGTGTTCCGAAGATGTGAAAAAATCTAAAAAAAGATCCAAATTTTCAATTCAAAATAATTTGTGTTCTGGGCTACAATAACAACTCAACTTTATTCCTTTTCATTTTTGCGAATAAGAAAAAACCCAAGTTTATTCTAGACACTGCAGCTAGCTACTAGGTTAACAACAAAGCTATACAATTGATATTGTGGACCGTGCCAACATAGACGTGGGCATTTTTTGCGTCCGTATGTGCTTTTTTATTGTATAAATAATTACTTTCCCCCAAGTACTCCTCGTCTGGCATAATTATGTCCTCTCAAGTACTCCTCGTCTCACATGAGTAGTCGTGGGAATCTACCGGCATAGTGGCTTATGGGTGTGTGTGTCATTGTACAGAAGTGTTAAGTTTGAATCCAATCTCCTCTTAGAGATTTAACAATTTTATTTGTACATCTACTAACAGGTGGCCCACTTATCAGTCTGCATAGGGACTCAAATGACATAGAAAAATATAGAGGGGTCACTTTAAAAAATCAATGTCATTTGTGGAAAAATTAAGTCAAATTTATTGAAATTCGTTTAAATTGGACCAAAATGCTCTCGAGATATAAGTTGTGGTACTAGTATTGCTCATTTTTCAATATGTGGGACGAAAATGCTCTCGCAGTGCAAGATGTGGGACTAAAGGTGCATATACCTCTTAATTATTTACAGCCTCAATTGCTAGGCCGGAGGACCAATTAATGCTCCTAGTTTTGCTAAATTACACCTCTAGTTGACCGTAAAATATGAACCACCATGTCGTGTAATACTCCTAGCCGGTCATGTTGTTAAAACGGGAGTGCCTCCATTGGCTTACATGTTTTCAATTAGATGCGGTGGCCACGTGAATTGGCTGGATTTTAGGATTACTACTCCATGTAATAACTAGCTATAAAGCGAGTAGGTGAAGTTAATTCTCCGAACTAGTACTACTTCGGCCTAGTAATACCAAACATAGGGAGTATCTCAAGTGTGGTTATGGATGATCAATTGATGTGACTCTCGGCCATGAATTCCTAACCATAGAGCGGTACGTTCTACCACCTTTTTTACTACTACTACTACTAGTAATACATGGATGCTAGCAAAATTCAAAATCTCAATCGAGCAGCAAAATCACACACACGGACTTCGAAGCATTTCCCGCCTGACCATTTCAAAAACTTTAAGCCAAAATCTCCCACCTTGGGAGTACCATTTTTATATATTATTATTAGATGGACGCGAGCCAAATTCAAAATATCAATCGAGTGGCAAAACCGAACACCCACTTTGAAGCATTTCCCGCCCCTCCGTTTCAAAAACTTTGAGGCACAATCTCCCACCGGGGGAGTACCTTTTTTGTATTATTATCAGAAGATGGGTGCTAGTCAAATTCAAAATCTCAATAGAACGACAAAACCGCACACCGACTTTGAAGCATTTCCCGCCCCTCCGTTTCAAAAACTTTGAGGCAAAATCTTCCACAGGGGCAGTACCATTTTTGTATTATTATCAGATGGGAGCTTGTCAAATTCAAAATCTCAATCGAGCAGCTAAACCATACATTTACTTTGAAGCATTTCCCGCCCCTCAGTTTCAAAAACTGTGAGGCAAAATATCCCACCAAGGCAGTACCATTTTTATATTATTATTAGATGGACGATCGCCAAATTCAATATCTCAATGAAGCAGCAAAATCACACACCGATCTTGAAGCATTTCCCGCCCCTCAGTTTCAAAAACTTTTGACTTCAAAATTATGATTCTACCCATTGTTCTGACGCCCTATGGGCAAGCTAAAGTCAGTAGCTTAGGGGCATGATCGTAATTTATGTTTCTGTTCACGTCCTTAGTCCGGTTTCGCCCATATTTTCCAGGTGGTCCTTCCTAAAATCCTAGCCCCCTCTCTCCCATGCTCTGACCTCCACGACCACCAATTCCACGGCGGCCGGAGCCGCTTGAGCGGCGGTCTCGTGCACTGCCATGGAGCCGCTTCACCGATGCTCACCCACCGGATCTGGTTCACCGGGTCTCTCTGCCACTACACCAGAGCTGCGGTGTCGTTCACCATGTCGATGGCGTCATCGACCGCCAAAGCTATGCTTCCTCGCCGCCGAAAGCTACCCAACTGTACCGGATCCGCTTCACCGGTGTACACCGGACATGATCTAGTTCAGGGAGTTCCATGTCCACCGCTCTAGACCAGCTGCTCAGCCGTTGCCGTTCACTGCACTGGATCTTCCTCAGCGACGCTCTCGTCCACCGCATTCAAGCTGGCATCGACCACCCAAGATCTGCTTCCCCGACGCTAATAGCCACCGCAACCGCAACACCCTCGGTGACCTGGACATCACTCGCACGGTACCGACGATGCTTAGACGCCTCTCCGACCAAGGTTAACCAAATCTGCAACACATTTTTCTTTTGTCAGCAATATAGCAGGTTCCAACCTGTCACAGTGAACTACATTTTTGTCATCGTGCTCGTACATACAAGTTAGTGGGCATGCACGTTCTTCGTGCCAGTACATACAAGGTCATTAGACATGTTGCTTTGTATTCGCTACTCTACAAATTTCAAGTCATGGACATGTCTGTTATTTTGTCATACACATGTTCTTAGCTACTCCATACAACAGTAATTGCCTGCTACCGTGTAATCCTTGCAAAATCTGAAGTCAGCGGAAAATATTAGTGTGGATTCCCTGCTCTACAGTTGCTGAATCTATCTGGTTCGTCCTGAGATCAGTTCATGCTATTACTTCCTCCTTGGCATCGTTCTGCTATCCTATAGTAGCCGTTTAAACTCCTCGTACTAATTCGATTATAATTTTGTTGTTGTCATCTGCTTCTTCAAAAGTTGCAATATTAACTATTTCCTTTTTCTTGCATATAGCTCAAAATGGAACAATGAATGTTGGTTTGCATAGCCTATTCTACAGGTTCACAAGGGATGCCATTAATTCCTTATCTGGTGCTGGTTCGTCCTAACAACAACATAACTGTCATCTACTATGTAGTTCACTCGTGGTTTGCATTCCTTCTTTAGAAGTTCTCTTATGATGCCATTATAATTTCTATCTGGTTGATTCTTAGCTATGATAGTAACTACATGCCATTGTGTAGCTCACCGCAAATTCTGAGTCACCCAACGAGTAGGCATTCCAGGAGATGCCACTGCTTCCATCTATATTTGCTGAAATGACCTCGCTTGTTTATATTTGCTGAAATTCTAAGAAACACTTTGTTTGATTGCTCATTTCATTCTAGGCACACTTGTCTAATGCTTGTTTGTCCTTCTCTACAGGTTCACGAGTGACGCCATTATATGTTGCATCTGGTTCTATGTTGGTTCATCCTAAGTCACGACATAACTATCACCTACAATATATAGTTCATTCGTGGTTTACATTCCAGCTCTACAACTTCTCGTATGATGCGGTTATAATTTCTATCTGGTTGATTCTTTGCTATGCATGCCATTTTGTGTCTCAGCGCAAATTCTGAGTCACCCAATGTCTCTTGCATTTTAGGGTATAGAAATGCTTCCATATATATTTGTTGAAATGACCTAACTAGTTTATTTTTGCTAAAACTCTAAGACACACACACACATTTTTTGATTGCTTGTTTCATGGTAGGCACACTTGTTTAATGCATGATTGCCTGTCCTATTTGTTTGACGTGTTGGTCAATAATTGAACCATTGACCAGTTGTAAACTCTAGACCATAGCTCCTGTCATATCAGTCAAATGAGTAGTTTGTCTTGTTTGATGTATTAACTTGTTATTACTTAGTTTCAGGGTGCAATTACTGCTATCACCACCAAAGAGGGGGCTGCGAGATCATGTCTCCTCCAATGTAGATGTCACACTCAAAGGAAGATGCAGGTGATCAATTGAGAAAGAAAATTGAGGACTATGCTATCAACTTGATTGTCAACTGAAATGCTGATTTTTCTTTCCCTTGATTTGATAATATGTAATAATTTTAAGAAGTTTGCAGCTCATGTAATATCTAGATAACTCGCATAGGCCATGTATGCATTTAGTTGACGCCGTCCACACATTGTGATAGTCGTTATGGTAACTATGCCAGGCAGGTTGATTAGGGAACAATACCATGCTTTATTATTCGCCCGTCGCGTATTCAGCCGACGATGAATAGTAAAAATGCTAGATTATATAAATGTTTTATGATATTGGCATGGGCTTCAGAAAAGACCGAAACTGTAAAAGGTCGTAAATATAATGGGCCAACCTACAAGTTGTAAGTGGAAGTAACAATAATAGGCCGTAAGAGTAACTGGTCATAACAGTAACATGCCATAACCGTAACGGGCCTTAATAGTAGTAGGCTGTAATAGTAGTAGGCCATAACAGAAACATTCCATCATAGTAACAGGCAAGAAACCATGAAATCCTAGAGCAGTAACATGCCAAAATAGTAGCCAGCCTCAACAGTAAAGGGCCATAGTAGTGAAAGGCCAGAATAATGACAAGCTAGAACAGTAACGGCGCGAGAAATTTCCAGGCCAGGGCAGTAACAGGCCGACACATTTACCAAACTAGAACAGTAAAGGGCCGCTTGTGGGACCTGAGCAGCTAAAGCCCGGAATAGTGAAAGGCCAGGATAGTAACAAGCCTAAACAGTAACGGGCCATCTCAGACAAGAGGCGTCAGTAGGTGGCCCACGATGGGCTGCGATAAACAATAATGGGCCGCCCACAGGCCTTAAATCTACAGGAGTGACTTGGCGCAGGCTGCTAATGGGCCGCAGAGTGTTGGACCATCATGGGCCTTCTTTAGGCTGAAACAGAATTGGGCTTGAAAGTTCACGGGCCGCTGCTGGCTGCAACTTTGGGCCCATATCAAACAGTGTAGGACAAAACAGTAACGGACCATCTTCTTATTGGGCTCCCCTAATGGGCCAGCCCAGTTAGTATTTAGCAGGCCTAGGCTGGGCCTGGCTTCTGTCATGGTTTCTATGCCCGTTAACAGCGGTAACTGACCGCTAACAGCGGCTGCCATGTGGCAGTTTGAATGATGTCAGCAGTCAACGCGGCTGGAGAACAGATCCACGGCGGAACAAGTTTTCGTGGCTGAAGGTTGCGATCCGCCACGGTCAGGAAAAAAACGTGGTAGATTCTTTTACGACGGAGCTTTTACCACGAAGGGCATCTAGAAGACTTTTTAGCCATGAAAAATGGGCCTTCAACCATGAAAATCGTTCGTTGTAAAAGCCAACTTTTCTTGTAGTGAATGTGGAAGCTCCTTTAATTCCTATGTGTTTTTGGTCTCTATTACCATGGATCTCTCGTAGAGTCATATTGCATGCATGTTTTCTTTTCCTAACCCACATTGATATCCACCAGAGTCATTGATAGTTCCACATTTGCATGTGTTCTTTTCCAATAATATACCACATTGATATCTACATGATCACACAAACTCTAGTGGATTAATTCTGTGATGCAACTTCTGTCAACATGCAATGGGGAAGCTGCTTGTTTATTTCCTATATGTTTTAATTTGGTATCTATGACCATGGATAGTTTGACACATGGATATCCTCAACTAGAGTCATTGCAATGTGTGTTCTCTTTCCTAAATTACCACACATGATATCCACTAGAGCCATTGATCCACATGATCCAAATTGCATATGTGTTCTTTTTCCGAAACCACATTGATATATATATCTACATGCCCACACACCCTCAAGTAGTGGATTCTGTGATGCAACTTCTATCACACACTGGTGCAACATGCAAATGTGCAAGCTGGTTATTTATTTCCTATATGTTAGTTTTTGGTCTGACACCTAGAGTCATGCATGTGTTCTCTTCGTAATTAAACCACATTGATATATATATATATATATATATATCCACTACTACTAGTCATTGATCCACATAACCACACATTTCATGTGTGTTCTTTTCCAAAACCACAATATATCTCGATCAAAATGCATGACCACACACATACTCATGTAGATTCTGTGATGCAACTTCCTGTCACACTGGTTCATGCAACATGCAAATGTGTGAAAGCTGATTTAGCTATATATGTGTTTCTGGTCTTTGTGACCATAATTTGACATATGGATCCCCGCAAGTCATTGCATGTTGTGTTCTTTTCCTAAACCAAATTATTGATATATATAGCTGATGGTTCAGTGTTGATGTAGAGCTCGTTGGGGAACCCCAAGAGGAAGGTATGATGAGCACAGCAGCAAGTTTCCCTCAGTTATGAAACCAAGGTTTAATCAAACAAGTAGGAGCAAGGAAACACCCCAAAGGTGTTGTTAGCTGAGCCTTGGCAGGGTGCACTACCGGTGCTAGTAGCAACATGGAGACCTGCACAACACAATCATAGAACTTTGTCCCCAACTTGCGATGAGGTTCTCAATCTCACCGGTTTTGCTGAAAACAAAGGATTAAACGTATCGAACAGAAGGAAGTAATATTTTGCAGAAAGTAAACACAAAGCAGTAAACTGTTTGTAGATTGTATGTAAAAGAAAGGACCAGGATCCATAGTTCACTAGAGGTGGCTCTCCTTAAGATAGATAACATGCTGGGTGAACAAATTACAGCGAGGCAATTGACAAACATCAAGAAAGCAATACATGCATATACTAATCATCTTGAATCCTTTGGAACTTGATTGGGCATTACAACATTATACATAGGCCGCAATCCAACTACATCTATGAATAATAATCCACCTTCAGGTTATCATCCGAACCCCCTCTAGTATTAAGTTGCAAGCAACAGATTATTGCTTTACGAATTGCGTGAAATGTAAACAATACGATTGTTCTATGAACAAAGGGGTGTTGTTTTCTCCCTAGTAGCAACAACACATCTAGTACCTTAGAGATTTCTGTCACTTCCCCAGATTACCAGAGGTATGAACCCACTATCGAGCATAAATACTAACTCTTGGAGTTGCTACCATCTACTTGGACAAGATAGCTACTAACAACGGAAAGCATGCAAGATCACAAATAACAAAGACATGATAGAATCAATAATCAATCGGAAATAGCATCTCAATATCCATCGGATCCTCGCAAACACAACATACAGAATTACAAATAGATGATCTTGATCATGAACGGAGCTCACAAGATCTAAAAATGAAAGCACAAAGGAGGAGAACCAGCCATCTAGCTACTACATGGACCTGTAGTCCAGAGATGAACTACTCACGCATCACACCGAAGGCTTGCATGATGATGAAGAAGGCCTCTAGGGTGAATTTCCCTCTTTGGCAAGGTGCCGGGAAGAGCTTCAGATCCCTCTCGATCTAGGGACAGAGACGACGGCTGCTACAGACTCTTTCATGGATTTTTGATCGGGTACTTAGGGTTTTCGTCTCGAGGGCATCTTATAGGCGGAAGGAGAGGCTGAGGGGGTGCTGGGGTCAACCAGACCACCCCCTGGCGCGGGCCAGGCCTACCGCGCGGCCAGGTGGTGTGGCCGGCTCCTAGCCCTTCTCCGTCTCATATTCTGGCATCAGATGTCTTCCAGAAAAATAGGCACTTTGGCTTTTGTCCCGTCCAATTCCGGGAATAATCATTTTCTGACTTTCCTGGAACCAAAAATAGCAGAAAATAGGCAGCTGGCACCGTGGCTCTTGTTAATAGGTTAGTCCCTATTAACAAATATATATGCATAGGACACCTTCAAAGTTCATAAGAGTGACTAGATACAAATAGTTTAAAACAAGCAATATCAAGTTATGCATCAATCAACTACTCTTGGGACAATGCACATAGAACTAAGAATGGCCACTATGCTTCTCAAAGTAAGTGCATAAAGGTAGAAGGTGGAGACTCAATATAATGGTGGAAGAAAGGCCTTCATAGAAGGAAGCAGAGATTCAAGTTTCATAAAGAGATTCCAAAAATTATGGTACTTATAGCTTTCAGCTCTCTTTTCCCCTATCATAAGCATCTTGAAGTGATTAAGGTTAAAGTGAGCAAACTATGGTGTACATGCTTGACGAAGTATAAGTTAGAAATCTCATGTCCCTTGAATACGAGGGCCACTCCTCATGCTACTCAAGTTTAGTCACCGGTAAGTTCTTGTCATCGTAAGTACATGTGTATCATAGAGAACTGCCAATGGGGTACCCCTTGTCCGTTGATACGGAAGAATCCCCATATCAAAATGACAAGGCAAGCAGACAACGAGCATCTCAGCAATCTTCTTATTTACCATGGGAATATGGTGCTTTTTTCTCTCTTTCCTCTTTTCATAATCTACTTTTTTCTTTTTCTCTTTTTTTCTCAATATAGGACTCTTTTTTATAAGAAGAATGCTTCATAGACAACTCATTATGGTTACGCCACGGGTTTCCACCATGTCAGCATGGATTAGACCAGCGGCCCAGGCATTTCTCTAACACATATACATAACTCCATGGACTTACAAGCTCCCCTTTCATTTCACACCGATGACATCCATAGACAAAAGAGCATGATATCAACTAGGTACAAGTACCAAGTGCAATGTTGAAAGCGTTCCCCATGACAGCATGGTTCTGCTAATTCCCAACAAATAAGTGCGAGCATATACAACATAGACGCACAATGGTTCAAGTTTATTAAGTGCAAGAAAAGTAAAGTGTGCCATCAAGTTCGTGAGAGCTTTAATCACTAGTTTTCTCATAACAAGTTTAATTTGGAAGGTAAACAAAAGCATGAATATACTTGGAATAGCTTAAGCTAGTAAGTAGGTATGCTGGACTCTTTGGAATAACTTGGTTTAGGGAGTTGGATGCATGAGTGGAACTCATAGTTGGTTGTGGAGGCTAGCAAAAGACTGGGAGCGACAAACTAAGAGAGCAATAATGGCCATAATCATGCAGAGCGACAAAATATCGTTGATAAAAGCATAAAGTGATACTACAAGTTGAAAACTAAAGGATCATAAAGGCTATGGTGACTTGAGATAGTCATAACATGGTGTGAGCATGCGCCAAGTCAACCCAAATAAAGCATCAACGGAGAATACCACTATACTATGCTTTAATATGCTAAAACAACGCATGATTCATCCAAGGTACATTAAGCAATCTCAATTATTAATAACAAGTCATGCTACAGCAAATAATACTAAGCATAAAGCCTAAACAATATCAAGCATGGCATGACAAAGCATAGGCCACAGTAAAAACAAGCTCTTTTTACATCTTAAGCATGAGCTTTCCTACTCTTTTCCAAACCAAACCAAACTATTTGAAAACCAATGTATGAAAGAGAGGGTCCAACCAATTTATTCATAAAATTAAGCAAACAAAATAAAACCAAAAAAATGAAAAAGAAGACGCTCCAAGAACAACACAACTGTGCATGAAACAATAAAAATGAAGCGTTTGGAAGAAACCTGGGATATTTATTGATGAAGAAGGGGATGCCTTGGGCATCCCCAAGCTTTGACGCTTGTACTTCTTGGATATTTCTTGGGGTGACACACGTGGCATCCCCAATATTGAGCTTTAGTTCATCCTTCATCTCATTACTCATTCCTTCCATACACCTGAAAATTTTCCTTCATACAAAACTTCACACAATCTTTATTAGCAACATTAGTGTACTCAAGATAATAAGTCTTAAGGTTCAGTTCTAACACCAAATAAACTTCCATTATAACACTAGCTACTGTAGAACTTCCCTAAAAAAAGCTCAATTCCCCAAAAGAACTCAAAAAGGAACCAACAAGAAGCAAATGCAGAAAATGGCATAAATCTATCAAAACAGACCAGCAGGTAAAGACGAATTTTTTTCAAGACCTTCTGTTGCTTAAATCAAAAAGTGTTGAACTAACGGAAGTTAGATAATAACCTGGGGAAGAAGCAAAAAAATTCACGCCTCAAAAAGACGTACGGAGATTTTACACGAATGTTTACGGTGAAGCACTTAAATCTGTTTCGGGACAGCAACTTTCCCAATCATTACTTCTCTCTCATTAGAGGTTACTCTTGGCACAAAAAGAAAATAAAAAGGATAAGGAGCGGTTATTACTTAAGTAATAACTTCCAAGACTCATCTAAAACTTTTGGGTTATCTCCCAATAAGTACTTTTCTTTAACGCCTTTAAGTTAGGCATAAGAAGCAAGAGAAAATCAAGTGTTCTCAAATGAAGAAGCATTAAGACCAAATTTCTTGCCCTTACCTCTCTTACTTTTATTCTTAACCTTGGGGAAAATATGATTGTTTGGTGGAGAAGAAATGTGCATGGTCCCCTTTCCCACATCTATTATTGCTCCAAGGAGTTCTAATGGGGACCTTCCAAGTGTAATTTGTCCTTTTCCTGCACATTCCATAAGAAGATAATCAATAGAAATCAATTTTCCAAGGATCTTTTTAAACACTCCTTCAGCTATTCCAATAGGTAATATGGTAGGATTATTAGCAAGATATATTTCTTTTCCTCCTTCAGTAAGACCCCAAAGATTCAAAGATTCATAAATATCTTTGGGCATAAGACAAAATTCAGACATGATATCCTAGCAGGCTTGAAAAGTTTTAGTATTTATATCAATCTTTACTGTGGGGAGCCACTTTGATGGTTCAGAATTTATTGGAACATAATTATGATGCTCCCTAAGCGTATTATATCAATCTTTTAAGCTAGTAGTGCTAGTCTCAAGAGTGTTCAATCTAGCAAATATTCTTGCGAAAGAAATATCAGTTTGGTTAGGCAAGTTGTAAGTAAGGATCAATTTCTTTATAGCATTAATAGCATCATCCTCATTACATTGGAGGAAATCTCCTCCCACAACAGCATCTAAACCATATCTATAGCAAAGAGCAATTCCAAGGTAAAAACTGCTAAGGAACAAGCTTTGAGTCATTTTAGGCTCAGTTTTTTCATGTAGATCAGAGATTCTAGACCAACCTTCCTTGAAGCTTTCCTCAATTCCTTGTTTAAAAGTGAAAATCATTTCATCGGGTGTCATACTGATTGGAGCAAGGCTAGACATAATGGCAATTTAAGATAGGAACTAATTTTTGTGTGTTTTCAATAAAGAAAGCAAACTTGTAAAAACTAATTTTTTTGTGTTTTTGATAAAGAAACAAGCAAACCAAACAAAAATAAACTAAGCAAAACAAAAATAACAAAGTAAAGAGATTGGTTATGAGGGACTCCCCTTGTGAAGATGTCCTTGACTCCCCGGCAAAGGCGCCAGAAAAATGCTTGATGGCTTAGTGTTGATTTAGAGCTCGTTGGGGAACCCCAAGAGCAAGTATGATGAGCACAGCAGCAAGTTTCCCTCAGTTATGAAACCAAGGTTTAATCGAACCAGTAGGAGCAAGGAAACACCCCAAAGGTGTTGCTAGCTGAGCCTTGGCAGGGCGCACTACCGGTACTAGTAGCAACGTGGAGACCTGCACAACACAACCACAAAACTTTGTCCCCAACTTGCGATGAGGTTGTCAATCTCACCGGTTTTGCTGAAAACAAAGGATTAAACGTATCGAATGGAAGGAAGTAATAGTTTGCAGAAAGTAAACACAAAGCAGTAAACAGTTTGCAGATTGTATGTAAAAGAAAGGACCGGGATCCATAGTTCACTAGAGGTGGCTCTCCTTAAGATAGATAACATGCTGGGTGAACAAATTACAGGGGGTAATTAACAAATATTGAGAAAGCAATACATGCATATACTAATCATCTTGACTCCTTTGGAACTTGATTGGGCATTACAACATTATACATAGACCGCCATCCAACTGCATCTATGACTAATAATCCACCTTCAGGTTATCATCTGAACCCCCTCCAGTATTAAGTTGCAAGCAACAGATTATTGCTTTACGAATTGCATGAAATGTAAACAATACGATTGTTCTATGAACAAAGGATTGTTGTTTTCTCCCTAGTAGCAACATCACATCTAGTACCTTAGAGATTTCATTCACTTCCCCAGATTACCAGAGGCATGAGCCCACTACCGAGCATAAATACTAACTCTTCGAGTTGCTAGCATCTACTTGGCCAAGATAGCTACTAACAACGGAAAGCATGCAAGATCACAAATAACAAAGACATGATAGAATCAATAATCAATCTGAAATAGCATCTCAATATCCATCGGATCCCCGCAAACACAACATGCAAAATTACAAATAGATGATCTTGATCATGAACGGAGCTCACAAGATCTAAACATGAAAGCACAAAGGAGGAGAACCAGCCATCTAGCTACTACATGGACCTGTAGTCCAGAGATGAACTACTCACGCATCACACCGAAGGCTTGCATGATGATGAAGAAGGCCTCCAGGGTGAATTTCCCTCTTTGGCAAGGTGCCGGGAAGAGCTTCAGATCCCTCTCGATCTAGGGACAGAGACGACGGCTGCTACAGACTCTTTCATGGATTTTTGATCGGGTACTTAGGGTTTTCGTCTCGAGGGCATCTTATAGGCGGAAGGAGAGGCTGAGGGGGTGCTGGGGTCAACCAGACCACCCCCTGGCGCGGGCTAGGCCTACCGCGCGGCCAGGTGGTGTGGCCAGCTCCTAGCCCTTCTCCGTCTCATATTCTGGCATCAGATGTCTTCCGGAAAAATAGGCACTTTGGCTTTTGTCCCGTCCAATTCCGAGAATATTCATTTTCTGACTTTCCTGGAACCAAAAACAGCAGAAAACAGGCAGCTGGCACTGTGGCTCTTGTTAATAGGTTAGTCCAAGAAATCATATGAAAAGTACTCCAAAGTGTGGACAAAACACAAGAAACTAGATAAAACCAAGCATGGAACATCAAAAATTATAGATACATTTGCAATGTATCAACATCCACTAGAGTCATTGATCCACATGACCACACTGCATGTGTTCTTTTCCAAAACCACTAGATATATATATGCATGATGACCACACACATACTCTAGTGGATTCTATGATGTAACTTCTATCACACACTATTGCAACATGCAATGTGGAAGCTACCTTTCCTATGTATTTTTGTCTCTGTGACCATGGTTTTTGACACATGGAACCCCTAGAGAAATATATAGCATGTGTTCTTTTCATAAACCACATTGCCCACACACACTAGCTAGTAGTGGATTCTATGATGCAACTTCTGTCACACACTGAGCTGGTTATTTATTTCCTATATGATGTTTTTGGTCTGATACACATGGATCCCCCTAGAGTCATGCATGTATTCTCTAAACCACATTGATATATCCACTACTAGTCATTCACATGACCACATTCCATGTGTTCTTTTCCAAAACCACATTGATATCTACATGAGACCACACACATCTAGGGATTCTGTGATAATGCATGCAACTTCTGTCACACTATCGGTGCAACACATGGATGTAGAAGCTACTTTTGCGATGTATTTTGGTCTTTGTGATGCATCTTCTTGTGGAACCAAACTTTGATATCTACCATATGTGTTGCTATGACCTACAAATAACCAAAATAAGGATAAAAGTCAATCGTTCAACCCTAATCTGGAGAAAACCATTGTTCAAAACCACATTTTGAATCTTATCTAAATTTGAATATATTATCCAAAATACTTTTACCTCTCTTGAGATCATTATACAAGCCACAATATAAACTAGTAGTCCACATTATTGTTTTTTTTCATGAATTATTCGTCAATAATTTATAGTTTTCTCCACTAGGCCCATTTAGTGAACAATTCCTAAAATATGGTAAATTAATTTGAACCCTCCATCATGCATGATACGTCCATTTTGCATCACTATTTTATATCATAATTTTCTGTTATTCATTGATATATTTCAGATTAAGAGATGATACTTATGTTATTTCATCTATTTTTGCATGATTGATGACTTTTGGAGGATGAACCAAAGGAGTCAGGATTCTGATGGGAAAAAGCATTATCTAGATGCAATATTGGCGAAGATCAGAAAATCCTAGAAAATATACGGAAAATCCTATTTTTCCAGCAGACGAAGGAGGCTAGAAGGGGAAGTGGAGATGGGGCATAGGGGCCCACACCACCCCCTAGCGCGGGCCACCGCTGGTCGCGCCACCAGGTGGTGTGGCCACCCTGGCCCACCTCTGGCATCTCCCTTTGGCATATATTATCCCCTCGAAACCCAAAGACTCGGGGGCAACCACAAAAAGGTTCCGCCGCCTCTGCGGGGTGGAAACCACAGAGAGGGAAAGAGCTCTCCGGTAGGCAGAAATCTTCCAAGGAAATTCCTTCCCGGAGAGGGGAGATCATCGTCATCAAGATAGACTTCATCGGGATCATCATCATCACCATCTCCACCATCATCATCACCAACACCATCATCACCACTCCGTACCTCTGTAACAATTGGGTTGAATCTTGAATAGTTCTTTGGGGAAACTTTCCCGGTGTTGATTACTTGTTGTAGTTGATGCTATTGAGTGTAAAAAATTGAATTATTGTTCTTGTTCAGATTGTTACTTATCCTTATTTCATCTCTGATCTTGATCCATATGATATCTCATGAGTAGTTCATTTAGTTCTTGAGGACATGGGAGAAGTCATCTCGTTAATAGTGGAATTGTGTTGAGAGAGATTTAATGGTTTGATATTTAAGTTATGGTGCTATTCTTCTAGTGGTGTCATGTGAACGTCGACTACATGATACTTCACCTTTATGGGCCTAGGGGAATGCATTGTGTATTTGGGTACAAATCGTGGGGTTGCCGGAGTGACAGAAACCTGAACCCCCATTAGGAAACCTTTGCATAAGGGAGTGTAGGATCTCAAAGTTTAAGGCTGTGGTTAGGTTAGGTTTTTATCTTAATTACTTTCTTGTAGTTGCGGATGCTTGCAAGGGGTATAATCAGAAGTATGTATTACTCCTAGGAAGGTCAGTACATTAGCATAGGTTCACCCACACAACACTTATCCAACCAAAGAAGATTAATCAACTATATGAAGCGAAAGCACTTGACAATATTCCCATGTTTCCTCGAGAACGTTTGGTCATCTTAAGTAATACAACCGGCTTGTCCTTTGCTAAACAAAGGATTGGGACACTTGCTGCAATTATTATTATTGTCTTTTATTTACTCCCACTTTATTTAACTGCATTATCAAAACCCCCTAAAAATCCGTTTGCTAAGTATTTACAGAGAATTCTTGATCCAAACCACTTGTCAACACCTTCTGCTCCTTGTTGCGTTCGACAGTCTTATTTATCTAAAATACTAAGATACACCCCCTATACTTATGGGTCATCAAGACTATTTTCTGGCGCCGTTGCCGGGGAGTGAAGCGCTATTGAAGAGTGGAATTGGTAAAGGAAACTTCTATTATGAGTATTCTTTATTTCTGTTTGTTATTTTATTCTCAATATGGTTAGTTCACTTAGTTTCTTATTTCGTAATGCTACTACCACTTCTAAGGTTGTAGATGAACCACCACCTGCTAAAATTGATACTTTTAAAATACCTACAAAAATTGTTGATTGTGTCACGGATAACTACTATTTTGGAGATGGAACTATGCGGATTGTTCAAGTGTGCAGGTATTACAATAGATCAAGTTAAGAAAAAGTTATTCTCTGTATCATTGAAGGGTAGAGTTGAGGAATGGTATAAGCTGCTGAAGAATGGCCAATCTCTTGAATGGGAGGAAATTGTACCTCTCTTTTATTCCAAATTTTATCCTCCTAGTGATATTCATAAATATCGGAATCAAATATATAACTTTTGGCCTCGTGATGGAGAGAGTACCGCCTAAGCTTGGGGGAGATTGAAGTTACTAATGCTCAAATGTCCTATTCATGAGCTCCCTAATAATATTATTATCAATAACTTTTATGCAAGGCTTTCTCTTCATGAGAAGTATCTATTGGATGCTTCTTGTGTTGGATCATTTACACGTATGAAAGAAGAAGCTAAATGGGATCTTCTAGACCGTATTCAAGGCAATGTTGAAGCATGGGAGAATGATCAAGGAAGAAAATCAGGTATACATTTTGATTATGAATGCATTAAATCTTTTACGGGAACTGATGACTTTCATAATATTAGTGTTGCTTATGGTCTTGATTCTCAAAATATTGCAAATTGTTTCAAGGCTTTTGCCTCTTATATTGAAATTCCTAAAAAGAAATGGAACAAGTATCATGAGCCATATAAATATATTGTTAATTGTGTTCCTGCTGTAAATATTGAAGTTTATACTAATGATTGTATTTTACCCGAACCTTACATCAAGAAAATACCTTTCCCAGTTAAGGTAAAGGAACATTCTATGATAGCAAGTATGGTTAATGAAAGTACAAGGAAAGCGTAGAACCTGATGAACAATTAGATGTTGAACCTGGAGTAGCAAATGTGGAAGACGTTTTCACTAAAAATGTAGAAAATGGGCACATTATCCTTTGTAAGGATACTTCTAATATTGTTTCACATCCTAGTAGGACTAGGAAAGCTAGTATCCCTATGTTTTTGTCAGAATAAGTGATCATTACTACTATGGTTCATGTGATGGTTATATCGTTAAATTTATTCATGATGCTGAAAGTTATTATGAGAGAGGGGAAAATGTTTTTATGTATCTCAATAATATTAAGTTTCCTCGCTATATGCTGAAACTCTTTATGTTGCACTTGTTTTGCCTTCCTATGCTAGTAGCCTCTGGTTTCAATAATTTATTTTCTTAGAAAACTCCCTTGCATAGGAAGTGGGTTAGACTTAAATGTGTGTATATTTTCCTTTTGATGCTCTCTTTTACTTCAATTCATATTCTTATGTGAGCATCATCAAAATTATCATGCCTATCTTAATGGCTATAAAGAAAGAGCTTTTTGGGAGACAATCTATTATATTTTTGTTTTCAGTTTATTTTTGTTTATTTGAGTCTTGGAAGTTATTGCTTCTGAAATGAGAGAGATTAGCCTCTAATGAGAGAAAAGTAGGGTTTGGGGAACTTGCTGTCCAGAAACAGATTTTTGTGCTTCACTATAAAAAATCATGAAAAATCCTAGAACGTCGTACCGATCTGTAATTTTTTGTGCGCATGCCCCAGGTTATTAATTAACTTTCGTTAGTTTTGCACTTTTTGATTTGAATAATAGAAGGTTTTCAAAAAATTGATCTTTCCCTACTGGTCTGTTTTGACAGATTTCTGCCATTTTTGCATTTGCCTCTTAAATCGATTTCCCTTTTGAATTCTTTTGGGCTTTCAAAAGGAGTTGATACAGTAGCTTATGTTTTGATGGATTTAAGTTGAAATTGAACCCAAAGGTTTATTATCTTGCATGCACTAATGTTGCTAATGAAGACTATGTGAAGTTTTGTATGAAATAAGTTTTCAAGTGTTAGGAGAGAATGGCGTAATGAGATGGTGAATGGTCAAAAGACTCAAACATTATATTGTTGGAGATTCTTACAATGAAGATATTGATATTGTTCAAGTGGTAAATCCGGAGTCCGTTTTCGAAACATGCAGAGTCCGTTTTCGAATAGGTAGTAGTTCTGGTAAGAAAAGGTCCACGAAAAACTTTTCAATTTATAAGTTTGCAGTTTTTATCTAACATTCAAGATAATGAGTCGAAAGAGGGACGAAAACGGAGCCCGGGGGCTCACACCACCACGTGGCGCGGGCCCACCTGGTCGCGCCACTAGGGGGTGTCGCCACCCCGGAGCCCGTCTCCGACCCATTTTCTCCCAGTACCTCCCTTTTGTTGTTAAACTTTGTAATATATAAACCCCCGAATCCTCCAAGGTCCATATATCGTGTTCTCGTCGTGTTTTTGTTTCGATCTATTCTGTTCAGATATCGTTCTAGGATTCGTCTTCAGTGGATTATAAGCTGCGACAGTGGTGCGAGCTCCATCGCAATCTTCAGCAGAGGACATTCGTGGGATGGGTGGAAGAAGAAAGGATCATATCTAGGCGCAAATACATGTATCGGAGCGTCGAGGAGGAAGTAAAAAAGCATGTCAGCAGCCATGAAGGGATAGGGGCTGATACCTCCAGTTCTAGACCTTAGTTCCTGCCTTGCAGCAATGGAGAATCTACGAGTCACTGATGAGTTTTGCAATAAGTACAGAGTCCTGAGGAGAAAGGTGGATATACTTCAAGAGGAGAATAACAGGCTTTGCAAGATGCTAGAAGATTTTCTCACTCCGATCACGATCACAACACCACCACCACCGAAGGAGTAATTCGTCATCAGGTTTTGGCATCCCCTTGGTTTGTTCCAAGCTTGGGGGAGTGCCGCGGTATCACATCATTATCTTTCACCTTTTTACCTTTTTAATAGAGTCATATCATGAATAGAGAAGTTATCATATAGGATGGTTTGCATTGTGGAAGTATCTCTCCTCCAGTTAGTTATCTATGTATCCCTTGGTGTGAGTTGCTGTTATGGAATATTAAGGATAAGTATCTCTCCTCCAGTTAGTTATCATTTACTTTTTGCACATCTTATTTTAGTTTGCAATTTCTGTTATATGATTGATCTTGTTGTTAGTATTGATATCACTTTGGGATCATTAAGTAAATTTAGTTGGTTTTGGCAAACCTAGCTCCGGTCAGTAGCAACACTTTTTGAGAATTGAATCGAAAAGAGAAAAGTACTTTTAGAAATATAATTTCATTATCTTTCTTTCTTGTTTGGCTCATAAGCTTAGTATTCTCTAGTTAAGATCTTTTGTGTTTCCAAGGAAGATTGCATGATTGTTTCTATCACTTGTATGTATGTTTGTTTCCTTCAATTCTTATGCTTGCTACCCAGCCTTGCTAGCCAAAAACCTATACTGAGAGGGAATGCTTCTCGTGCATCCAATCCTTAAACTAAAACCTATGCTATTTGTGTCCACCATATCTACCTATTAGCATTATTGCTATTCCAAGTATATTCATGTTTTTATCTACATTCCAAATTAAACTTGTTATGTGAAAATTAGTGATTAAAGCTCTCACAAACTTGATGGCACACTTTATTTTCTCGCAATTAATAAACTTGAACAACTGTGTCCATCTATGTTGCTTACATGCTTGCACTTTATAAGTAGTGAATTTGCAGAACCATGTACCATGGGGAACGCTTTCAACATTGCACTTATTATTCATTTGATATCATGATTGTTTTGTTTATGGATCCGGCAGTGTGAAATAAAAGGGGAGCTTGTAAGCTCATGGAGTTTGTATATGTGTTAGAGAAACGCCTGGGCAGCTAGCCTAACCCATGCCTAATAATGGTGGAAACTTGCAGCATACCCATAATGAGAATTCTATGCAGCATCCTTAATAAAAACCTATGCAAATAGCACATAAAAGGATCACTGAGATGCTCATTGTCTATTGAATTGTCATTTCGATATGGGATAGCTCCTATCTCATGGGGAAAGGGGTACCCTATTGGCGGTTCTCCATGATACACATGTACTTACAATGACAAGAACTTACTTGTGACTAAAGTAGAGTAGCATGAGGTTCGGTACTCGTAAGCAAGGGGCACGAGATTTTAAACTTATTACTTGTCAAGCATATCCTCATATTTGTGTCACTTTAACCTTAATCACCTCAAGATGCTTATGATAGGGGTAATGAGAGATGAAAGCTAATAAGTACCATAATTTTTGGAGGCTCTTTATGAAGGTTGAAATCCCTGCTTCCCTCTGTGAAGGGCCTATCTTTTACTTTTTAGTTGAGTCAGTAAACCTATTCCTTTCTATCTCAAGCAAGCATTTGAGTTGTTGTGATTCAATCATTCATATGATGATTTATTCAATCATTTTTCTTATGTTCCTTGTTTTGCACAATGCTCTTATTTGAGTGAATATTACTTTGAAAGCTTTCATTGAAAACCCCATTATGTTTGACTCCTGCAATTTGTTAACCGTTCTCTGACCAAGAACAAAGTTTGCCATTACCAATTATGATTTACTTTGTGTATCTTTATTGTGTTTCCTTTACTCATTGCAAGTTAAGTTATATAATTGTGAGTTGTTTTCTATTATGATTTGTGTATTAATGAATGTGATGCTTCTTGTCTATATTCTATTTATCGACACTTCACTCCATAAACCTATGGTTATGTGTATTGAGCTCAGTTTTCGCTTGGGGACAAGTGAGGTCTAAGCTTGGGGGGGTTGGTACGTCCATTTTGCATCACTATTTTATATCATAATTTACTATTACTCATTGATATATTTCATATTAAGAGATGATACTTATGTTATTTCATCTATTTTTCCATGATTGATGACTTTTGGAGGATGAACCACTGGAGTCAGGATTCTCATGGAAAAAGCAATATCCAGATGCAATATTGGCGAAGATCAAAAAATCCGAGAAAATATAAGGAAATTCCTCCTTTTCCAGAAGACAGAGGAGGCTAGAAGGGGAAGTGGAGATGGGCCACAGGGGGCCCACACCACCCCCTAGCACGGGCCACCCCTGGCCATGCCACTAGGTGGTGTGGCCACCCTAGATCACATCCAGCATCGCCTTTTGGCGTATATAATCCCCTTGAAACCCTAAGACTCAGGGGGTAACCACAGAAAGGTTCCGCTGCCTCTACGGGGCAGAAACCACAGAGAGAGAAAGATCTCTCCGGCAGACAGAAATCGGCCAGGGAAATTCCTTCCCGGAGAGGGGAAATCGTCTCCATCAACATCGTCATCAAGCTAGACTTCATCGGGATCGTCATCATCATCATATCTACCATCATCATCACCAACACCATCATCACCACTCCGTACCTCTGTAACAATTGGGTTGAATCTTTTATAGTTCTTAGGGGAAACTTTCCTGATGTTGATTACTTGTTGTAGTTGATGATATTTAGTGGAACCATTGAATTATTGTTCATGTTCAGATTATTACTTATCATTATTTCACCTCTGATCTTGATCCATATTATGTCTCGTGAGTAGTTCGTTTAGTTATTGAGGACATGGGAGAAGTCATGTTGTTTGTAGTGGAATTGTGTTGAGAAAGATTTAATGGTTTGATATTTAAGTTATGGTGCTATTCTTCTAGTGGTGTCATGTGAACATCGACTACATGATACTTCACCTTTATGGGCCTAGGGGAATGCATTGTGTATTTGGCTACTAATTGTGGGGTTGCCAGAGTGACAGAAAGATGAACCCCCATTAGGAAACCTTTGCATAAGGGAGTGTAGGATCTCAAAGTTTAAGGGTGTGGTTAGATTTTTTATCTTAATTACTTTCTTGTAGTTGTGGATACTTTCAAGGGGTATAACCACAAGTATGTGTTAGTCCTAGGAAGGTCAGTACATTAGCACAGGTTCACCCACACAACACTTATCCAACCAAAGAAGATTAATCAACTATATGAAGCGAAAGCACTTGACAATATTCCCATGTTTCCTCGAGAACGTTTGGTCATCTTAAGTAATACACGACTTGTACTTTGCTAAAGAAAGGATTGGGCCACTTGATGCAATTATTATTATTGTCTTTTATTTACTCGCACTTTATTTATCATTGTCTTTTATTATCCGTTTGCTAAGTATTTACAGAGAATTCCTAATCCAAACCACTTGTTAATACCTTCTGCTCCTTGTTGGGTTCGACACTCTTACTTATCGTAAATACTACGATACACCCCATATACTAATGGGTCATCAATGCATCCGATGGCCAGGACACCAACCCCAAATTTCCAGGTCAGGTCCTCCCGCCCATGTGAAATTTGGCACCAGCGCGGGAGAGTTTCTATGCAAACTAAAATTTCTCGAGCTGCGATTACCTTTGAGCCCACCCGCACAGTGCCACCCAAGCATTCGCGCAAAGGTTATTTATGTAATCTATTCGAAACCCTTTTTATCCCCTCGCTGAAATGAGGCAGATCCAAATTTCCCCATCGCCCTCGGCACCGTCCTCCCCACCGTCCTCCCCCTTTTCCTCCCCTCACCCTCCCCGCCGTCCTCTCCCTTTTCCCCTCACTGCTGTCCATCCCTCCGCCCTCTACTTTAATTCTCCTTGTCTCTATTCGTCCTTCTAGTAGTAACCTCTCCGTCACCCTAGCACAAAGCCTAGCCCCTCCTCACTGACTCACCATCCCGGTTTTCCACCACGTCTATCGACCTCGTGATACGTCGTAAACGTATCTATAATTTTTGATGTCCATGCTTGTTTTATATCAACTTTCTTATGTTTTGTTCACACTTTGAGGTATTTTTATACATTTTCTAGAACTATCCTATTAACAAGATGCCACAGTGCCAGTTGCCTGTTTTCTGCTGTTTTTGGTCTCAGAAAAGCTAGTAAGGAAGTATTCTCGGAATTGGACGGGACAAAAGCCAAAGTCAATATTCTACCAGAAGGAACACGGAGTTCGGAGGGTAGCTGAAGTGGGTCCACGAGGTGGCCACACCTAGGGCTAGCACGGCCAACCCCTAGGTGTGTTGCCACCTGGTGTGCGCCCCTCGGGCCACCACCGACCTTGCCTATTCGCCTATAAAAGTACCCCGAGATGAAAACCCTAAACACCCAATAAAAAATCCACGAAAGAGTCTGTAGCCGCTGCCATCTCCGTCCCTAGATCGGGGGGATCCGAAGCTCTTCCCGGCACCCTGCCGAAGGGGAGAGATCATCCAGGCTGCCTTCTTCATCACCATGCAAGCCTCCGGAGTGATGCGTGAGTAGTTCACCCTTGGACTATGGGTCCATGTAGTAGCTAGATGGTTGGTTATCCTCCTTTGAGCTATCATGTTTAGATCTTGTGAGCTCCGTTCATGATCAAGATCATCTATTTGTAATCCTACATGTTGTGTTTGCGGGGATCCGATGGATATTGAGATACTATGTCAGATTGATTATTGATTCTATTATGTCAATGTTATTTGTGATCTTGCATGATCTCCATTGTTAGTAACTATCTTGGCCAATTAGATGCTTGCAACTCCAAGAGGGAGTATTTATGCTCGACAGTAGGTTCATGCGTCTAGTAATCTGGGGAAGTGATAGAAATCTCTAAGGTTGTAGATGTCTTGTTGCTACTGGGGAGAAAACAGTAATCCTCTTTCCATGGGGCAATTGTATTGTTTACTTTACATACTTTGCTTAATGCAATTATCTGTTGTTTGCAACTTAATACTGGAAGGGGTTCAGACGATAACTAGAAGGTGGATTATTAGTCATAGATGAAGTTGGATTATGGTCTATGTATTATGTTGTAATGCCCAATCAAATCTCATAGGAGTCAAGATGTCTAGTATATGCATTGCTATGCTTTCTCAAATCTGTCTATTGCCCCGCTGTAATTTATTCACCCAACATGCTATTTATCTTAAGGAGAAACACCTCTAGTGAACTATGGACCCCGTCCATTCTTTTACCATTGATATACCATCTACTGTTTACCGTTTAGTGTTTACTTTTCTGCAAGCAATTACTATCTTCCACACTATACATTTAATCCTTTGTTTTCAGCAAAACCAGTGAGATTGAGAACCTCACTGTAAGTTGGGGCAAAGTTCTGTGGTTGTGTTGTGCGGGATTCCAAGTTGTTAGCAACACCTTAGAGTTGTTTCCTTGCTCCTACTGGTTCGATAACCTTGGTTTCATAACTGAGGGAAAACTTGCTACTGTGCTCATCATACCTTCCTCTTGGGGTTCCCAATAAGCTCTACATATTTTGAGCCATCAAGCACTTTTTCTGGCGCGATTGTCGGGGAGTTAAGGACAGCTTCAATCTCTTCCTCTCGTTAATCACTTTTCAGGGAGAAAGAAGATTCTTGCAGGGGGAGTCTTTCACAACCAATCACTTTGTTTTTGTTTTGCTTTGTTTGCTTGTTTCTTCTTATCAAAAACACACACAAAATAGTTGTACTGGTTTGCTTCTTTTATTAAAAACACAAAAAAATAGTTCCTATTTCAGTTTCTATTTCTGTTGTCTTGCCTTAATCTTGCAAAAAAATGAATACTCCTGAAAACACTAAGTTGTGTGACTTCACTAGCACAAACAATAATGATTTCATGTGCACACCTATTGCTCCACCTATTCCCGAAGCTTCCTTCTTTGAAATTAAACTTGCTTTGCTCAATCTTGTTATGAAAGAACAATTCTCTGGTGCTGGTATTGATGATGCGGCTTCTCACCTTAATAACTTTGTTGAACTTTGTGAGATGCAAAAACATAGGGATATAGATGGAGATATTATTAAGCTTAAATTGTTTCCTTTCTCTTTGAGAGGAAAAGCTAAAG
Organism: Avena eriantha; assembly: GCA_910589775.1. Taxonomy (NCBI): domain Eukaryota; kingdom Viridiplantae; phylum Streptophyta; class Magnoliopsida; order Poales; family Poaceae; genus Avena; species Avena eriantha. Next base: position 308,381,802 of record OU342745.1, read on the forward strand.
AATGGTTGCTATCCCTACCTAGAAATAGTATTGATTCTTGGATTAAATGCAAAGATGCTTTCATTGGAAAACACTATGCTCCTGCTAAGATTATATCTATGAGAAGTGAAATAATGAAATTTAGACAATCTGATAATGAACATGTTGCTCAAGCTTGGGAAAGAATGAAATCTTTGGTAAAGAATTGCCCCACTCATGGACTGACTGCTTGGATGATTATCCAAACTTTTTATGCAGGACTGAATTATTCTTGAAGAAATCTGCTGGATTCTACTGCTGGAGGCACCTTTATGACCATTACTTTGGGTGTTGCAACAAATCTCCTTGATAATATGATGGTTAACTATTCTGAATGGCACACTGAGAGAGCTCCACAAGGTAAGAAGGTAATTTATGTTGAAGAAACCTCCTCCTTGAGTGATGAAATTGATTTTATTATGTCTATGCTTGTTAATGGAAAAGCTCATATTGATCCAAATAATGTTCCCTTAGCCTCTATGGTTTCTCAAGAGCAAGTTAATGTGAACTCGTTCGAAATAATAATTTTGGCAACAATGCTTATGGTAATAACAATTATAGACCTTATCCTCCTAATAATATTAATAGTTATCATGATAAATTGATACATTGCAAATGTATCTATAATTTTTGATGTTCTATGCTTGGTTTTATCTACTTTCTTGTGTTTTGACCACACTTTGGAGGACTTTTCTTATGATTTCTTGGACTAACCTATTAACAAGTGCCACAGTGCCAGTTGCCTGTTTTCTGCTGTTTTTGGTTCCAGGAAAGTCAGAAAATCAATATTCTCGGAATTGGACCGGACAAAAGCTAAAGTTGATATTTTCCCGGAAGACTCATGGAGCCAAAAGGAGAGTCGGAGAGGGGCCACGGGGTGGCCACACCACCCCATGGTGCGGGTCCCCCCTGGCCGCGCCAGGGCATGGTGTGGGCCCCCTGGCCGCCCACCGACCTTGCCCTCTGGCCTATAAGAAGCCTCCCGAGGCATAAACCCTAAATCATCAAGCCTACAGCCATGAAAAGTTCCGCCGCACCGCCACCACCAAAGGGGAGATTCGGTGGATAGAAAGTCTCTGTTCCGGCACCCTGCCGGGACGGGGAAGTGCACCTAGAGCCATCTCCATCGATCTCCACCACCATCTCCATCACCATTCCTGATTCCCATGATGAGGAGGGAGTAGTTCTCTCTTGACGCTAAGGGTTCTACCGGTAGCTATGTGTTCATCTCTCTCTCTATGCATGATCTTATCGAGATCATGAGCTTGTAATCTATAGATCTATTCTGCTACTCAAGTGCTTTAATGAATCTCTGCTCTCCCCATGTGTGTGAAAGTGACAGCGTGCTCACCATGGTGGCACTTAGGCTAGAGATTACAAATACTTGTTATAAGGTATATTTGGAGTTGGATGTTTCTATGAAATTGCGGTGTTTGTTGGACTCATCTAGTACTCAAGGTGACAGTGTGGGGTTTTCTAGATGGGAAAGGCTTACTTTCAGGTGTGCTGTTATAGCCCTACCATCGATTAGAGTGTCCAACCGGAGAGTAGTTAAGAGTAGTATCATAAAGAGAAGATATTTATATGAGAGTGTTCACTAGTGAAAGTATGATACCTAGGCCTTGTTTCTAAGCATTGATACACCGTTTGCTACTAGATCTGTTACATGTTTGCTTGCTTCCATCTTTATTTCAGTCTGCCATTATTTTCCATGCCATCAAGTTATTTTCTATCACCGTTACCACTTATAATTATCTATACCACTTGTATTTCACAATCTTTTTGCCGAACTAGTGCACCTATACACCTGACAAGTGTATTGGGTGTGTTGGGGACACAAGAGACTTCTTGTATATTGATTGCAGGGTTGCTTGAGAGGGGATAACTTTGACCACTTCTTCCATGAGTTCGATAAACCTTGGGTAATCCACTTTTGGGAAAACTTGTTGTTGTTCTACAAACCTCTGCACTTGGAGGCCCAACAACTGTCTACAAGAATAGAAGTGCGTAGACATCAAGCTATTTTCGAGCGCCGTTGCCGGGGAGGTAAGGTAAAAGGTATTCACACTAGAGGATTAAAGAAGAAGAACCTCCAACGGCAAACGCCTATTTTCTGGTGTGAGTGCTCGAAGTTATTTCCTTTAGATTCTACAATTTTGTCTTTTTGGTTCTTGTTTTCACTAGTTAGGCTTAATTGAAAACAATAAAAAAATTAGAGAGCTTTATAGTATTTATCTTGAGTTAGGACATGAAGTGTTTGAAGAGAAAATTAAAAAACCTATGGAACTTTATTTGCATGCTAATAGCAATGTTGTTAGTATGAATTCTTTGGACACCATTATTGCTAATGCTATGGAAAAGTCTAAGCTTGGGGAAGCTAGTTTTTATGAAAATGATCTTTTTAGTTCCCCAACTTTGGAAGATAGCTATTCTATTGCTTATGATGATACCAAACCTCCAATATATGATGATTACAATGATGAATAAGATATTTTCAGTCCACCTACTATTGACGAGAAAATTAATTATGATTACAATATGCTTCCTATATTTGATGATTATGGTGATGAGAATAATAATGATAGCTATTTTGTTGAATTTGCTCCCACTACAATTAATAAGAATGACTATGCTTATAGGGAGAGTATTAATTATTTTATGCATGTGGCTCATGATAAGAATGATTTATGTAATAATTATATTGTTAATTTTATTCATGATTCTACTGAAAGTTATTATGAGAGAGGGAAACATGGTTTTATGCATCTCAACAATATTAAGTTTCCCCTCTTTATGTTGAAAGTCTTGAAGTTGCACTTGTTTTGCTTTCCTATGCTTGTTGCTTTGTGCTTTCATGACTTGTTTATTTACAAGATTCCTATGCATAGGAAGTGGGTTAGACTTAAATGTGCTTTGAATTTGCTTCTTCATGCTCTCTTTTACTTCAATTCATATTTCTTATGTGAGCATCTTCTCAAATTATCATGCCTAACTTAAAGGCGTTAAAGAAAAGTACTTATTGGGAGATAACCCAGAAGTTTTAGATGAGTCTTGGAAGTTATTACCTCAGTAATAACCGCTCCTTATCCTTTTTATTTGCTATTTGTGGAAAGAGTAACCTCTAATGAGAGAGAAGTAATGCTTGGGAAAGTTGCTGTCCTGAAACAGATTTTTGTGCTTCACTGTAAAAATTCGTGTAAAATCTCTAAACGTCCTTTTGAGGCGTGAATTATTTTTCTTCTTCCCCAGGTTGTTATCTAACTTTCGTTATTTCAATACTTTTTCATTTGAGCAACAGAAGGTCTTCGAAAAAATTCGTCTTTACCTGCTGGTCTGTTTTCACAGATTTCTGCCATTATTTGCATTTGCTTCTTGTTGGTTCCTTTTTGAGTTCTTTTGGGGAATTGAGCTTTTTCAGGGAAGTGCTTCAGTAGCTAGTGTTCTAATAGAAGTTTATTTGGTATTAGAACTGAACCTTAACACTTATTTATCTTGAGTGCACTAATGTTGCTAATAAAGATTGTGTGATGTTTTGTATGAAGGAAAAATTTCACGTGTATGGAAGGAATGAGTAATGAGATGAAGCATGGACTAAAGATCAAGCTTGGGGATGCCCAAGGCATCCCCTTCTTCATCAATAAAAATCGCAGGTTTCTTCCAAACGTTTCATTTTTATTGTTTCATGCACAGTTGTGTTTTTCTCGGAGCGTCTTCTTTTTCGTTTTCGTTTTGGTTTTTAGTTTGCTTGGTTTGCTTAGTTTTCTAAATAAATTGGTTGGACCCCCTCTTTCATACATTGGTTTGCAAATAGTTTGGTTTGGTTTGGAAAAGAGTAGGAAAGTTCATACTTATGTGGTAAAAAGAGCTCATTTTTGATTGTGGCCTATGATTTGTCATGCCATGCTTGATATTGATTTGGCTTTATGCTTAGTATTCTTTGCTGTAGCATGACTTGTTATAAACAATTGAGATTTCTTAATGTGCCCTGGATGATTCATGCGTTGTTTTAGCATATTAAAGCATAGTATAGTGGTATTCTCCTTTGATGCTTTATTTGGGTTGACTTGGCACATGCTCACACCATGTTATGACTATCTAAAGTGACCATAGCCTTTATGATCCTTTAGTTTTCAACTTGTAGTATCACTTTATGCTTTGATCAATGATGTTTTGTCGCTCTGCATGATTATGGCCATTATTGCTCTCTTAGTTTGTCGCTCCCAGTCTTTTGCTAGCCTCCACAACAAAGTATGAGTTACACTCACGCATCCAACACCCTAAACCAAGTTATTCCAAAGAGTCCACCATACCTACCTACTAGCTTATGCTATTCCAAGTATATTCATTCTTTTGTTTACCTTCCAAATTAAACTTGTTATGAGAAAACTAGTGATTAAAGCTCTCACGAACTTGACGGGACACTTTACTTTATTGCCTCTAATAAACTTGAATCATTGGGTCCTTCTTTTGCGTATTAGCTTGCACTTTATAAGTTGAAATTAGCAGAACCATGTACCATGGTGAACTCTTTCAACATTGCACTTGTACTTTGTACCCCGTTGATATCATGTTCTTTTGCTTACGGATCCCGGTGGTGTGAAATAAAAGTGGAACATGTAAGATCATGGAGTTTGTATGTGTGTTAGAGAAACGCCTGGGCCGCTAGCCTAAGCCATGCCTAATCATGGTGGAAACTTGCAGCATCACCATAATGAGCACTCTATGACGCATCCTCAATAAAAACATATGCAAATAGCAAATAAAAAGATCGTTGAGATGCTCATTGTCTGCTTGCCTTGTCATTTTGATTATGGGATAGCTCCTGTATCATGTGCAAGGGGTACCCCGTTGGCGGTTCTTAATGATACACATGTACTTACAATGACAAGAGCTTACTCGTGACTGAAGTTGAGTAGCATGAGGATCGGTCTTCGTAAGTAAGAGGCATGAGATTTCGGTTTATAATTTGTCAAGCATATCCTCTTAGTTGTGTCACTTTAACCTTAATCACTTCAAGATGCTTATGATAGGGGCAATGAGAGCTGAAAGCTATAAGTACCATAATTTTTGGAAGCTCTTTATGAAACTTGAATCCCTACTTCCTTCTATGAAGGCCTTTCTTCCACTTATATATTGAGTCTCCACCTTCTATCTTTTTGCACCTACTTTGAGAGCATAGTGGCCATTCTTAGTTCTATGTGCATTGTCCCAAGACTTGTTGATTGATGCATACTTTGATATTGCTTGTTTTAAACTATTGTATCTAGTCACTCTTATGAACTTTGAAGGTGTCCTATGCATTTATATTTGCTACTCTATGAGGGACAAGCTGAATGCTACTATGCTATATTTTCTTTATGTGAAACAAACAAACGTCTTGCAAAGCATTGCTATTCATGAACCTTTTGTTTGTGCCTTTTCATGTTGCATCATAGATTCTTTGTCTTATTGCTAGAGCTTTATCTTTTATGCTATGTTGAAGTACTATGATCCCAGCTTTGAATGTTTTACAAATACTTTGATCAAGTTTATGATGGTGCATGTCACCTCAAAAATTATTCTTTCTTTTTATCACTTACCTACTCGAGGACGAGCAGGAGTTAAGCTTGGGGATGTTGATACATTGCAAATGTATCTATAATTTTTGATGTTCCATGCTTGGTTTTATCTACTTTCTTGTGTTTTGTCCACACTTTGGAGTACTTTTCATATGATTTGTTGGACTAACCTATTAACAAGTGCCACAGTGCCAGTTGCCTGTTTTCAGCTGGGTGTTGCAACAAAGCTCCTTGATAATATGATGGTTAACTATTCTGAATGGCACACTGAGAGAGCTCCACAAGGTAAGAAGGTAAATTCTGTTGAAGAAACCTCCTCCTTGAGTGATAAAATTGATTTTATTATGTCTATGCTTGTTAATGGAAAAGCTCATATTGATCCAAATCATGTTCCCTTAGCCTCTATGGTTTCTCAAGAGCAAGTTGATGTGAACTTCGTTCGAAATAATAATTTTGGCAACAATGCTTATGGTAATAACAATTATAGACCTTATCCTCCTAATAATATTAATAGTTGTCATGATAAATTGATACATTGCAAATGTATCAATAATTTTTGATGTTCTATGCTTGGTTTTATCTACTTTCTTGTGTTTTGTCCACACTTTGGAGTACTTTTCATATGATTTCTTGGACTAACCTATTAACAAGTGCCACAGTGCCAGTTGCCTGTTTTTTACTGTTTTTGGTTCCAGGAAAGTCAGAAAATCAATATTCTCATAATTGGACCGGACAAAAGCCAAAGTTAATATTTTCCCGGAAGACTCACGGAGCCAGAAGGAGAGTCGGAGAGGGGCCACAGGGTGGCCACACCACCCCATGGCGCGGGTCCCCCAGGTCGTGCCAGGGCATGGTGTGGGCCCCCTGGCCACCCACCGACCTTGCCCTCTGGCCTATAAGAAGCCTCCTGAGGCATAAACCCTAAATCATCAAGCCTACAGCCACGAAAAGTTCCGCAGCACCGCCACCACCGAAGGGGAGATTCGGGGGACAGAAAGTCTCTGTTCCGGCACCCTGCCGGGACGGGGAAGTGCCCCCGGAGCCATCTCCATCGATCTCCACCACAATCTCCATCACCATTGCTGATTCCCATGATGAGGAGGGAGTAGTTCTCTCTCGAGGCTAAGGGTTCTACCGGTAGCTATGTGTTCATCTCTCTCTCTATGCATGATTTTAGCGAGATCATGAGCTTGTTATCTATAGATCTATTCTGCTACTCAAGTGCTTTAATGAATCTCTGCTCTCCCCATGTGTGTGAAAGTGACAGCGTGCTCACCATGGTGGCACTTAGGCTAGAGATTTCAAATACTTGTTATAAGGTATATTTGGAGTTGGATGTTTCTATGAAATTGCGGTGTTTGTTGGACTCATCCAGTACTCAAGGTGACAGTGTGGGGTTTTCTAGATGGGAAAGGCTTACTTTGAGGTGTGGTGTTATAGCCCTACCATCGATTAGAGTGTCCAACCGGAGAGTAGTTAAGAGTAGTATCATAAAGAGAAGATATTTATATGAGAGTGTTCACTAGTGAAAGTATGATCCCTAGGCCTTGTTTCTAAGCATTGATACACCGTTTGCTACTAGATCTGTTGCATGTTTGCTTGCTTCCATCTTTATTTCAGTCTGTCGTTAGTATTTTCCACGCCATCAAGTTATTTTCTATGACCGTTACCACTTATAATTATCTATACCACTTGTATTTCACAATCTCTTCGCCGAACTAGTGCACCTATACACCTGACAAGTGTATTAGGTGTGTTGGGGACACAAGAGACTTCTTGTATATTGATTGAAGGGTTGCTTGAGAGAGGATAACTTTGACCACTTCCTCCCTGAGTTCGATAAACCTTGGGTAATCCACTTAAGGGAAAACTTGCTGCTGTTCTACAAACCTCTACACTTGGAGGCCCAACAACTGTCTACAAGAATAGAAGTGCGTAGACATCAAGCTATTTTCTGGCACCGTTGCCGGGGAGGTAAGGTAAAAGATATTCACACTAGAGGATTAAAGAAGAAGAACCTCCCACGACAAACGCCTATTTTCTGGTGTGAGTGCTCGAAGTTATTTCCTTTAGATTCTTCAATTTTGTCTTTTTGGTTCTTGTTTTCACTAGTTAGGCTTAATGGAAAACAACAAAAAAATTAGAGAGCTTTATAGTATTTATCTTGAGTTAGGACATGAAGTGTTTGAAGAGAAAATTAAAAAACCTATGGAACTTTATTTGCATGCTAATAGCAATGTTGTTAGTATGAATTCTTTGGACACCATTATTGCTAATGCTATGGAAAAGTCTAAGCTTGGGGAAGCTAGTTTTTATGAAAATGATCTTTTTAGTTCCCCAACTTTGGAAGATATGTATTCTATTGCTTATGATGATACCAAATAGAATTTTCCATGTATTTTCCAAGATTTTCTGATCTTCGCAAATTTTGCCTCCAAACAGCACCTTTTCCATCAGAATCCTGATTGCAGCGATCCATGCTCCAAAACTCATCAACCATGCAAAAATAGATGAAATAATGTAAGTAGCCTCTCTTAATATGAAATATATCACTGAATAACAGTAAATTATGATATAGAATAGTGATGCAAAATGGACGTATCAACTCCCCCAAGCTTAGACTTTGCTTGTCCACAAGCGAAACTGAGCTCAATAAACATGACCTCAGGTATATGGAGTGAAGAGTCGATAAAATAATATGGACAAGAAGCATCACATTCATCAATACATAAATCATAATAGAAGACAACTCACTATTATATAAATTAACTTGCAATAGGTAAAGGAAACACAATAAAGATGCATAAAGTAAATCATAATTGGTAATGGCAAACTTAGCTCTTGGTCGAAGAATAGTTGACAATTTGCCGGAGTTCACAAATAAGGGGTTTTCAATGATAGTTTTCAAAGTAGTAAACACTAAGATAAGAACAATGTGCAAAACAAGGAACATAAGAAACATGATTGAATAAATCATCATATGAATGAATGAAACACAACAACTCAAAATACTTGCTGAGATAGAAGGGAATAGGTTTACTGACTCAACTAAAAATTAAAAGATAGGCCCTTCGCAGAGGGGAGTAGGGATTTCAAGTCTCATAAAGAGCTTCCAAAAATTATGGTACTTATTAGCTTTTAGCTCTCATTACCCCTATCATAGGCATCTTTAGGTGATTATGGTTAAAGTGATCAAATATGGATATGCTTGACAAGTTGTAAGTTGAAAATCTCATGTCCCTTGAATACGAGGGCCGCTCCTCATGCTACTCAAGTTTAGTCACCGGTAAGTTCTTGTCATAGTAAGTACATGTGTATCATTGAGAACCGCCAACGAGGTACCCCTTGCCCGATAATACGGAAGAATCCCCATATCAAAAATGACAAGGCAAGCAGAAAATGAGCATCTCAGCAATCTTCTTATTTATAATGGGAAAATGGTTCATTTTTCTTTTTCCTCTTTTCTCGTATCTTTTTTTTTCTTTTTCTCTTTTTTCTCAATCTCAAACTCTTTTTTATAAGAAGAATGCTTCATAGATGCTCATTATGGTTAAGATGCAGGTTTCCACCATGATTAGGCATGGATTAGACCAGCGGCCCAGGCGTTTCTCTAACACACATACATAACTCCATGGACTTACAAGCTCCCCTTTCATTTCACACCGACGACATCCATAAACAAAAGAGCATGATATCAACTAGGTACAATGTACCCGTGCAATGTTGAAAGTGTTCCCCATGAGAGCATGGTTCTGCTAATTCACAACTTAAAAAGCGCAAGAATACACGCAACATAGATGGGCCCAATGGTTCAAGTTTATTAAATGCAAGAAAGTAAAGTGTGCCATCAAGTTCGTGAGAGCCTTAATCACTAATTTTCACATAACAAGTTTAATTCGGAAGGTAGATAAAAACATGAATTTACTTGGAATAGCAATAGTGCTAATAGGTAGGTATGGTGGACACAAATGGCATGGGTTTTGGTTTAAGGATTGGATGCATGAGAAGAATTCCCTCTCAGTACAGGTTTTTGGCTAGCAAGGCTAGGTAGCAAGTGTAAGAGTTGAAGGAAACAAACAAACATACAAGTGATAAAAACAAACATGCAATCTTCCTTGGAAGCACAAAAGATCTTAACTAGAGAATACTAAGCTTATGAGAAAATCAATAAAGAAAGATGATGACATTATATTTCTTTAGAGTACTTTTATCTTTTTCATTCAACTCTCAAAAATAGTGCTGCTACTGACTGAGCCAGGTTTGCCAAAACCAACTAAATTAACTCAATGATCCCAAAGTGATACCAATACTAACAAAAAGATCAATCATATAATAGCAATTGAAAACTAATATAAGATATGCAAAAGAGTAAATGGTAGAACTTCTCATTAATATTCCATAACGACAAATCACACCAAGGGATACATGTCTAATGAGAGAGGGGACACTTCCATAATGCAAACCATCCTACATGATAACTTCTCTATTCATGATATGACTCTAATAAAAAGTTAAAAAGATAGAAGATAGTGATGTGATCCCGCGGTACTCCCCCAAGCTTGGAACAAACCAAGGGGACGCCAAAACCTGATGAGGAATTACTCCTTCGATGGTGGTGGTGTTCTCTCGATGAGATTTTTGATTAATTTACCCAAGTCCTCAATCTCGAAGGTGAGAGTACGAATCAACTTCGAGTTTTGCTCAATGCGGCTCATGATCATGTCGGGTTGCGAATTCCAGCTCTTGCGATTCTTTCCCCACTCTTCCTCCTTGAATTCTTCTTTTCCTACATGGTTAGAATGAGGCATATCCCAATTGGAGGGTAGTTTTTCCTTGGGCATATTATGGAATTGATTCTCATGGATAAGGGTATGGAAGGGATTCTTGGTGCGTGGAGGAAGTGACCATGGAGCCAAACAGTGACGTGGAGGCTTCCCTCCAGTTGACATCCGTGCAGTCCTTTTGACCTTGGCAGGGTTTGCCAACACTCCAATGCTTGCAATGGTAGTGCAGGTGTGCGGATGTTGACTTTGCTTTGCCTCCTCTTCATCTTCACTCTTGATCTCCTTCTCCTGCCTGGGGTCTTGGAGATCTTCCTCCATAGGCTCCTTTCCATTATCCTTGGCAGACACAATTGTGCTTCTAAACTTTCAAGAATAGTTCATGGCAGAAACAGATCGAAACGAAAACACAATGAGAACACGATATATGAACCTCGGGGGATCCAAGGGATTATATATTACGAATTTTTACAACAAAAGGAAGGTACTAGAAGAAAACGGGGCAGAGACGGAGTCTGGGGCGGCCACACCATCTGGTCGCGTGACCAGGGGTGGCTCCGCGCCAAAGGGTGGTGTGAGCCACCCAGGCTCCATTTCCATCCCTCTTTTGCTTTGTTGCTTTCCTTGTTGGATAAAAACTGCAAAAAATATAACATGACAAAACATTTGTGGAACTTTTCTTACCAGAACTGTTACCTATTCGAAAACGGACTCTGCAGGTATCTAAACTTGGTCTTTGATAAATTTTTCTGGAGTTACCACTTGAATAACATCAATATCTTCATTGTAAGAATCTCCAGCAATATAGTGTTTGAGTCGTTGACCATTCACCACTTGTGTAGTGTTATCTTTTAAAGAGGAGATTTTTATTGCACCTGAACGATACACTTCTTCAATAACAAAAGGTCCTTCCCACTTTGAAAGTAGCTTCCCTGCAAAAAATCTGAGACGAGACCTATACAGTAGAACCTTTTCACCAACATGGAACTCTCTTTTAAGAATTGTCCTGTCATACCATCTTTTAACTTTTTCCTTAAAGAGTTTAGCATTCTCATATGCTTCACTCCTCCATTAATCCAACGAACTTAAGTCAAATAGTCTTTTTTCACCAGCAAGTTTGCGGTCTCTATTAAGTTCCGTCACTACCCAATAAGATTTGTGTTCTAATTCTAAAGGTAGGTGGCAAGCCTTCCCATAAACCATTTTGTAAGGAGACATACCCATAGGATTTTTATAGGTAGTCCTATAAGCCCATAAAGCATCATTCAACTTTTTAGCCCAATTTTTTCTAGATCTATTAACAGTCTTTTGCAAGATGGATTTAATTTCTATATTTGAAAGCTCTACTTGTCCAATAGTTTGGGGATGATAGGCTGAAGCAATTCTATGATTAACATCATATTTAGCAAAGGTCTTTCTAAAGCTACCATGAATGAAATGAGAACCTCCATCAGTCATAAGATACCTAGGCACTCCAAACCTAGGAAAGTTAACATCCTTAATCATTTTTAGAGAGGTCTCCCCATCAGCACTCTTCGTAGGTATGGCTTCTACCCACTTAGTAACATAATCAACGGCAACAAGAATATGAGTATAACCTTTCGAGGGAGGAAAAGGGCCCATAAAGTGAAATCCCCAACAGTCAAAGGGTTCAATAACTATAGAGTAATTCATAGGCATTTCATTGCATCTAGAAATATTACCAACATGCTGACACTCATCACAGGATAAGATAAATATTCTTGCATCTCTAAAAAGGGTAGGCCAGTAAAAACCTGATTGTAGCACCTTTTGCGCCTTTCTATCTCCCGCATGATGTCCTCCATAGGCACTACCATGACATTTCCGCAATATCTCCTTTTGTTCATATTCTGGAACACATCTTCGCATAATACCATCCACTCCTTCTTTGTATAAATGTGGGTCATCCCAAAAATAATGCCTCAAATCGTAAAAGAACTTTCTTCTTTGCTGAGCTGTAAAAGTTGGAGGCAAATACTTGGAGACAATAAAGTTAGCATAATCAGCATACCAAGAGCTCCCTCGTGAGCTTACCCCTACTGTAGCCAACTGCTCATTTGGGAAACTATCATTAACGGGCATATGATCAAAAGAGACATTTTCCAACCGAGATAAATTATCAGCAACATGATTTTCAGCACCTTTCCTATCTACAATATGTATATCAAACTCTTGTAAGAGTAGCACCCATCTAATAAACCTAGGCTTAGCATCTTTTTTCTCCATAAGGTACTTAATAGCAACATGATCAATATGAATGGTAACTTTTTAGTCCATAATATAAGGTCTAAAGTTATCACAAGCAAAGACAACATCTAAGAATTCTTTTTCAGTAGTAGCATAATTCTTTTGAGCAGCGTCAAGAGTTTTACTAGCATAATGGATAACATTTAACTTTTTATCTATTCGTTGCCCAAGGACAGCACCTACAGCAAAATCACTAGCATCACACATAATTTCAAAGGGTAAATTCCAATGAGGTGGTTGAAGAATAGGAGAAGTAGTTAAAGCCTTCTTTAGAGTTTCAAAAGCTTCCTTATAATCATCGTCAAAAACAAAGGGTACATCCTTTTGAAGAAGATTAGTGAGGGGTTTTGATATCTTAGAGAAATTTTTAATAAATCTTCTATAGAAACCAGCATGACCAAGGACACAAAAAATACCTTTGACGTCTCTTGGACAGGGCATTTTCTCAATTGCTTCAACTTTAGCCCTGCCAACTTCAATGCCTCTCTCGGAAATTTTATGTCCAAGGACAATCTCTTCATTGACCATGAAGTGGCATTTCTCCCAATTAAGAACAAGATTAGTTTCTTCACATCTCTACAAAACTTTATCAAGGTTGTGCAGACAATTATCAAAAGAATTTCCATAGATGGAAAAGTCATCCATGAAAACTTCCACAATTTCCTCACAACAACCATGAAAGATAGCAGACATGCATCTTTGAAAAGTAGCAGGAGCATTACACAAACCAAAAAGCATACGTCTATAAGCATAGGTTCCATAAGGGCATGTAAAAGTAGTTTTCTCTTGATCTTGTTGTTTAACAGCAATTTGAGAGAAACTAGTTTTCTCTTGATCTTGTTGTTTGACAGCAATTTGAGAGAAACCAGAGTATCCATCAAGGAAACAAAAATGGGTCTTTTTAGAAAACCTTTCTAACATTTGATCAATAAAAGGTAATGGGTAATGATCTTTCTTAGTAACTTTGTTAACTTTCCTGAAATCAATGCACATCCTATAACCTACTACTATTCTTTGGGGAATAAGCTCATCATTATCATTAGGCACAACGGTAATTCCCCCTTTTTTAGGGACACAATGAACAGGACTAACCCATTCACTATCAGCAATAGGGTAAATAATACAAGCATCAAGGATTTTTAATACCTCGTTTCTTACCACATGCTTCATCTTAGGATTCAAACGACGTTGGTGCTCTACCACTGGCTTTGCATCTGGTTCTATATTGATAGCATGCTGACATATAGTTGGAGAAATCCCCTTTAAATCATCCAGAGTATAGCCCATAGCCCCTCGGTGCTTCTTCAATACCTCCAATAATGTTTCCTCTTCCTTCCCTGAAAGTTTAGAACTAATAATAACAGGATATATTTTATTATCATCAATGTAAGCATACTTAAGATCGTCAGGTAAATGTTTTAGATCAAAGAACGGATTCTTTTTAGGTGGCAACGTGGTGCCCAAATTTTCCACATGCAAGATATGCTTAAGCATCTTAGGTTGACGACGGAGAATCTTGTCAATCTCCTTTCTTTCTTCCATGAAGATTCACTTTCGTGGTCTTCCATAAATTGCTGCAAAGGATTGTTTGGAGCAAGAGAAATAGAAGCAAGTTGTTCAACTCTAAAATTCTCATTATGGGTTTCATTTTCACAAGGTTCTTTAGTAAATTTCGAAAAATTAAACTCATAAGATTCCCCATCAAATTTAGTTAAAATTTTCTCCCTTTTGCAGTCAATAATGGCTCTGCAAGTGCTCAAGAAAGGTCTACCAAAAATGATAGGATAGGTTTTACTAGCAGTTGAACCAAGTACTAGAAAATCAGCAAGATATTTAATCTTACCACAAAGAACTTCTACATCCCGCGCAATACCAATTGGAGAGATGGTGCCTCTATTAGCAAGGTGAATAACCACATCAATTTCTTCTCGTTCACAGGGACTGATTTCATGCATAATTTCTTTATAAAGCTCATAAGGAATAGCACTTGAACTTGCACCAATATCACATAAACCATAATAGCAATGATCACCAATTCTAACAGAAAGCACAAGTACACTAGCCTTTTAGTTCTATTAGGATGTGAAACATTATTAGATGCATCCTCACATAATACTATGTGTCCATCTTCCACACTGTTAGTAACAAGGTCTTTCACAATTGCTACAACAGGTTCAATGTTTATTTGTTCATCAGGTTTTACAGTTCTCTTTGCACTTTTATTGATTACACTAGTTATCATAGAATGCTCGTTTACCTTATCAGGGAAGGGTATTTTCTCGATATAAGGTTCAGGTAGGATATGATCAATAGTGCAAAATTCATCACTCCTAACAGGAACACAATCAATAATATCTTGATATGGTGCATGATACTTGTTCCATCCCTTTTTCGGAATTTCAATAGAGGAAGCAAAATCCTTAAAACAATTTGTAATAACTTGAGGATCAAGACCATAAGCATTACTAATATTTTGAAAGTCATCAGTTCCCATAAAAGATTCAATGCATTCATAATCATAATTTATACCTGACTTTCTTCCTTTGTCATTCTCCCATGCTTCAACATTGTCTTGAATACGGTCTAGAAGATCCCATTTAGCTTCTTCTTCCATGCGAGTGAATGATCCAGCACAAGAAGCATCCAATAGATCCTTATCATGAAGAGAAAGCCTTGCATAAAAGTTATTGATAATAATATTGTTGGGGAGCTCACGAATGGGACATTTGAGCATTAGTAACTTCAATCTCCCCCGAGCTTGAGCTGTACTCTCTCCATCAAGAGGCCAAAAGTTGTATATTTGATTCCGATCTTTATGAATATCACTAGGAGGATAAAACTTTGAATAAAAGAGAGGTACTACTTCCTCCCATTCAAGATCTTGGCCATTCTTCAGTAGCTTATACCATTTCTCAGCTCTTCCTTTTAGTGATAATGAGAATAACTTCTTCTTGACTCGATCTGTTGTAATACCTGCACACTTGAACAACCCGCATAATTCATGTATAAAGAGAAAATGATCACCGGGATGGACAGTTCCATCTCCAACATAGTAGTTATCCATAACACGATCAATAATTCTTGTAGGTAATTTAAAAGTATCATTCTCAGCAGGTGGTGGCACATGTACTACCTTAGCAGTGGTAGTAGCATTACGAAATAAGAAACTCAGTAAATTTTCCATAATGAAAATAAAGCAACTAACATAAATAAACAATACTCACAGTAGAAGTTTACTTTACCAGTTCCACTCTCCAATAACGCTTCACTCCCCGACAATAGCGCCAGAAAATAGCTTGATGTCTACGCACTTCTATTCTTGTAGACAGTTGTTGGGCCTTCGAGTGCAGAGGTTTATAGAACAGCAACAAGTTTTCCCTGAAGTGGATCGCCCAAGGTTTATCAAACTCAGGGAGGAAGTGGTCAAAGTTACCCCTCTCAAGCAACACTGCAATCAAGATACAAGAAGTCTCTTGTGTCCCCAACACACCCAATACACTTGTCAGGTGTATAGGTGCACTAGTTCGGCGAAGAGATAGTAAAATACAAGTGGTATGGATAATTAAAAGTGGTAACGGTGCTAGAAAATAGCTTTGATGGTGCGTGGTTGACATGGGAGCTTCTTCAATCCCCGACAATAGTGCCAGAAAATAGTCTTGATGACCCACAAGTATAGGGGGTGTATCGCAGTATTTTCGATAAGTAAGAGTTTCGAACCCAACGAGGAGCAGAAGGTGCTGGCTAGTGGCTTGGAGCAGGAATTCTCTGCAAATACTTAGCAAACGGATTTTTAGGGGTTTTTGATAATGCAGGTAAATAAAGTACAAGTAAATAAAAGACAATAAAAATAAGTGCAGCAAGTGGCCCAATCCTTTCTTTAGCAAAGGACAAGCCGGTTGTATTACTTAAGATGACCAAACGTTCTCGAGGACACATGGGAATATCGGCAAGTGCTTTTGCTTCATATAGTTGATTAATCTTCTTTAGTTTGCTAAGTGTTGTGTGAGTGAACCTGTGATGATGTACCGACCTTCCTAGGACTAATACATACTTGTGATTATACCCCTTGCAAGCATCTGTAAGTACAAGAAAGTAATTAAGGTAGAAACCTAACCACAACTTTAAACTCTAAGACCCTGACGTCCCTTGTGCAAAGGTTTCCTAATAGGGGTTCAGATTTCTGTCACTCCGGCAACCCCTACGATTAGTAGCCAAATACACATTGCTTTCCCCTAGGCCCATATAGGTGAAGTGTCATGTAGTTGATGTTCACATGACTCCACTAGAAGAAGTACACCACAACTTAAATATCAAACCCTTGAATCTTTCTCAACACAATTCCACTACTCACAACATGACTTCTCCCATGTCCTCAAGAACAAAATGAACTACTCACAAGACATCATATGGATCATGATCAGAGATGAAATAATGATGTGTAACAATCTGAACATAAACGATAATTCAATGGTTCACTCAATAGCATCAACTACAAGGAGTAATCAACACCGGGAAAGTTTCCCCTAAGAACTATGCAAGATTCAACCCAATTATTACAGCGGTATGATGGTGGTGACGATGGTGCTAGTGGAGATGATGATGGAGATGATGATGATGATGATGATGATGATCCCGATGAAGTCTAGCTTGATGGTGGTGTTGATGGCGACGATCTCCCCTCTCCGGGAAGGAATTCCCTAGGAAGAATTCTGTCTGCCGGAGAGATCTTTCTCTCTTGGTGTTTTCCGCCCCGTAGAGGCGGCGGAATCTTTCTTAGGTCGCTCCTCAAGGCTTAGGGTTTCGGGAGGATAATATACGCCAGAGGGGAGAGCCTGGAGTGGACTAGGGCGGCCACATGACCTGGTGGCGCGGCATGGGGTGGCCTGCACCAGGGGGTGGTGTGGGCCCCCTATGGCCCATCTCCACTCCCCCTTCTGGCAACCTTCATCTTCTGGAAAAATAGAATTTTCCATGTATTTTCTCGGATTTTCAGATCTTCACGAATTTCGCCTCCAAACAGTACTTTTTCCATCAGAATCCTGACTATAGCGGTCCATGCTCCAAAAGTCATCAACCATGCAAAAATAGATGAAGTAACATAAGTATCATCTCTTAATATGAAATATATCAATCAATAACAGTAAATTATGATATAGAATAGTGATGCAAAATGGACGTACGAATGAGCAGAATAAATTATTTACTAAAACCATGGAAGAACAATCTACTATATTGAAAAATATTAGTCATCAACTTGAGAGTTTAAATAGGGAAATTCCTGGTTTGCAATCCAAAATTTCGAATGCTGAAAAAAAATCATCTTTGTCTGAAGCACAATCTTCTTTGATTAATAAAATGGATGCTAAACCTGAAACTATGGAAAACCCATTTGCTTCTACTAATGCCATACAAGTTAGAATTGATGAAAATGTTAGACTTTTAGCTGAATTGCATGCTAAGTGGGAAAGAGAAGATGAAATTGCTAGAAATAGTAGTGTTTGTACTATTACCACCAATGTTGATGCTAGCAAAGCACATGAAGTCCCCATTCCATTTGCAACAATTCCTAAAACCAATGGAACCTTTTCCAATAAAATGCTGAAATTCATTGAAATATGGGAAACAATAGTTCTACTACCTTGGATGGAAATTTTGATTTTGATCTTGATGGTTGTAATATTTCTAAAGTAATTATGTTCCTAAAAAATCTTGCTAGAAGTCCTAATGCTAGTGCTATGAATATGGCCTTTACAAAACTCATTAAAGATGGTCCCATAAAAATTAAAGAAGAAAAATTGAACCATAAAGCTTCTATTCCTAGGAAATTAGAAGATAGTTGGGAACCCATGATTAATATGAAAGTGAATGATTTTGATCTCAAAGCTTTATGTGATCTTGGTACTAGTGTCTCTATTGTGCCTAGAAAGATTTATGAAATGCTTGATTTACCACCATTGGAAGATTGTTATTGATACGTTGCTAATGTATCCATAATTTTTAATGTTCCATGCTTGTTTTATATCTACTTTCTTATGTTTTTTCCACACTTTGGAGTATTCTTGGACTAACCTATTAACAAGATGCCACAGTGCCAGTTTCCTGTTTTCTACTGTTTTTGGTTCCAGGAAAGTCTGAAAATGAATATTCTCGGAATTGGACGGGCCAAAAGCCAAAGTCAATATTTTACTGGGAGACACATGGAGTCCGGGGTAGAGACGAAGGGGGGCCACAGGGAGGCCAAACCACCCCTAGGCGCGAACATCCCTAGGCCGCGCCAGGTCATGGTGTGGGCCCCCCTGGCCGGCCACCGACCTTGCCTCCTTCGCCTATAAGAAGCCCCCGATGCAAAAACCCTAAATCGAAAAGCCTCCAGCCACGAAAAGTTCCGCAGCGCCGCCCCCACCGAAGGGGAGATTCGGGGGACAGAAAGTCTCTGTTCTGGTACCCTGTCGGGTCAGGGAAGTGCCCCCGGAGCCATCTCCATCGATCTCCACCAGCCATCTCCATCACCGTTGCTGATTCCCATGATGATGAGGGAGTAGTTCTTCCTCGAGGCTAAGGGTTCTACCTATAGCTATGTGTTCATCTCTCTCTATGCATGATCATATTGTGATCATGAGCTTTGTAATCAAGTAGATCTACCTTGCTACTCAAGTGCTTTAATAGATCTCTGCTCTCCCCATGTGTGTGAATGTGACAACGTGCACACCATGGTGGCACTTAGGCTAGAGATTACAAATACTTGTTATGAGTTATATTTGGAGTTGGATATCTCTATGAAATTGTGGTGTTTTTTGGAACCATCTAGTGCTCAAGGTGACAGTGTGGGGTTATCCAAATGAGAAAAGCGAACTTTGAGGTGTGATGTTATAGCCCTACCATGGATTAGAGTGTCCAATCGGAGAGTAGTTCAGAGTAGTATCATAAAGAGAATATATTTATATGAGAGTGTTAACTAGTGAAAATATGATCCCTAGGCCTTGTTTCTAAGCATTGAAACACCAGTTTCAATTAGTATCAAGCTATTTTCTGGCACCGTTGTCTTATATCTATACCACTTGTATTTCACTATCTCTTCGCCGAACTAGTGCACGTATACACCTGACAAGTGTATTGGGTGTATTGGGTACACAAGAGACTTCTTTTATCTTGATGGCAGGATTTCTTGAGGGGGAATACCTTTGACCACTTCATCCCTGAGTTAGATAAACCTTGGGTAATCCACTTAAGGGAAACTTGTTGTTGTTCTACAAACCTCTGCACTTGGAGGCCCAACAAGTGTCTACAAGAATAGAAGTGTGTAGACATCAGTTATTTAGATGTCCAACTTGATGATAATGCTAAAAAGAAACTCATGGGGAGTATTAATGATGTTCTTATTATGGTTAACAATACCTATGTCCCCGTTGATTCTATGTTTTGGATGTTGAATACAATGCTTCTTGTCCTATTATCTTGGGAAGACCTTTTCTTAGAACTGTTGGTGCCATTATTGATATGAAGGAAGACACCATTAAATATCAATTCCCACTCAAGAAAGGTATAGAACACTTCCCTAGGAAGAGAGAGGAGACACATTTTTCCTCTCCTACTAAAACAAAATTTGATCTTAATTCTTCTTCATTCAAAAATACTTGGGAGATAACCCAAATTATTGGGAGATAACCCAAATTATTTTTACTTTCAGTAAGTTTTTATTTTGTTGAGTGTTGGAAGTTATTGGCTCAGTAATAACCTCTCCTTATCTTTTTTGTGTGGTTTTTCTTCCCAGAATAACCTCTAATGAGAGGGAAGTATGACTTGGGAAACTTGCTGCCCTGAAACAGATTTTTGTGCTTCACTGTAAAAAATCGTGAAATATCCCTGTAAGTCGGATTGAGCTGTAATTTTATGTGCTTATTCCCCAGGTTATTATCTAAATTTCGTTAGTTTAGCACTTTTCAATTTGAGCAATAGAAGGTCTTTGAAAAAAATCTGGTTTTACCTGCTGGTCTGTTTTGACAGATTTCTGCCATTATTTGCATTTGCCTCTTAATCTCTTTCTCTTTGAGTTCTCTTTGATCACTTGAGCTTTTAGAAGGAATTGCTATAGTAGCTCGTGTTTTAATGGAAGTTTTACTTGTGTTCAAACTAAACCGAAAGACTTATTATCTTGAATACACTAACGTTGCTAATGAAGATTGTGAGAAGTTTTGTATGAAGGAAATTTTCAAGTGTAGGGAATAATAATGTGATGAGATGAAGTATGGACAAAAGCTCAAGATTGGGGATGCCACCCGTGTCACCCCAAGAAATATTCAAGAAGTACAAGCGTCAAATCTTGGGTATGCCCAAGGCATCCCCTTCTTCATCAATAAAAATCTCAGGTTTTCTTCCAAAACACTTCATTTTTATTGTTTCATGCACAATTGTGTTGTTCTTGGAGCGTCTTTATTTTGTTTTTAGTTTTATTTTGTTTGGTTTTCTTAAATAAATTGGTTCGACCCCTGCATTCATACATTGTTTCAAATAAGTTGGTTGGTGTTGGAAAAGAGTAGGAAGCTTCATGCTTATAAGTGGTACAAAAGGAGTTTGTTTTGACTGTGGCCTAGACTTTATCATGTCATGTTTGATGTTGGTTTGACTTTATGCTTAGTGATTATTGATGTAGCATGACTTGTTCCAAACAATTGTGATTGCATAATGTGCCTTGAAAGAATCATGCGTTGCTTTAGCATACAAAAGCATAATATTGTGGTATTCTCCTTTGATGCTTTATTTGGGTTGACTTGGCACATGCTTACACCAGGTTAAGACTATGAACTAGTAACCTTATCCTCTATGACATTTATTTTTTACTTGTAATATCACTTTATTCTTTAATTAATAATGGTTTGTCGCTTTTCATGATTATGACCATTATTGCTCTCTTAGTTGGTCGCTCCCAGTCTTTTGCTAGCCTCCACCTGTACCAAGTATGAGTTCCACCCATGCATCCACCCCCAAGAAAACCAAGTTATTCCAAAGAGTCCACTATAAATTCCTATGCATGGTGTGTTACACCATTCCAAGTATATTCATGCTTTTATCTACCTTCCAAATAAACTTGTTATGTGAAAATTAGTGATTAAAGCTCTCACAAACTTGATGGCACACTTTATTTTCTTGCACTTAATAAACTTGAACCATTGTGTCAATCTATGTTGCTTATATGCTTGTGCTTTATAAGGTGTAAATTAGCAGAACCATGTACCATGGGGAACGCTTTCAACATTTCACTTATTATTCAGTTGATATCATGTTCTTTTGTTTATGGATCCCAGCAATGTGAAATAAAAGGGGAGCTTGTCAGCTCATGGAGTTTGTATGTGTGTTAGAGAAACGCTTGGGCGGCTATCCTAAGCCATGCCTAATCATGGTGGAAACTTTCAGCATAACCATAGTAAGCATTCTGTGAAGCATCCTCAATAAAAACCTATGCAAATAGCAAATAAAAAGATCGCTGAGATGCTCATTGTTTGTTGCCTTGTCATTTTTATATGGGATAGCTCATGTGTCATGGGGAAAGGGGTACCCCATTGGCAGTTCTCCATGATACACATGTACTTACAATGACAAGAACTTACTCGTGACTAAAGTTGAGTAGCATGAGGTTCGGTACTCGTAAGCAACGGGCATGACATTTTCAACTTATAACTTGTCAAGCATATCGTCATATTTGTGTCACTTTAACCTTAATAACCTCAAGTTGCTTATGATAGGGGCAATGAGAGATGAAAGCTAATAAGTACCATAGTTTTTGGAAGCTCTTTATGAAACTTGAAATCCCTGCTTCCCTCTGTGAAGGGCCTTTATTTTTTACTTTTATATTGAGTCTCCATCTTCTATATTTATGCACCAATTGAGAGAGCATAGTGGTCCATCTTAGTTTAATGTGCATTGTCCAAAAACTTGTTGATTCATTCATAACTTTGATATTGCTTGTTCTTAAATTATTTGTATCTAGTCACTCTTATGAGCTTTGAGGGTGTCCTATGCATTTATTTTGCTATACCCTAAGGGACAAGCTGAACACCACACTTATTATGTTTTCTATATGTGAAACAAACAAACTTCTTTCAATGCATTGTTATTCATGATATTTTGTTTGTACCTTTTCATGTTACAACATAGTTTCTATGTCTTATTGTTAGAACTCTATCTTTCATGTTCATGTTTAGAGTACTTTAATCCCACCTATCAATGCTTTACAAATACCTTGATCAAGATTGTGATGGTGCATGTCACGTAAAAAATATTCTTTTTATCACTTACCTACTGGAGGACGAGCAGGAGTTAGGCTTGGAGATGCTTGATATGTCATAAACGTATCTATAATTTTTGATGCTCCATTCTTGTTTGTATCAACTTTCTTATGTTTTGTTCACACTTTGAGGTATTTTTATACATTTTCTGGAACTAACCTATTAACAAGATGTCACAGTGCCAATTGCATGTTTTCTGCTGTTTTTGGTGTCAGAAAATCTAGTAAGGAAACATTTTTGGAATTGGACGGGATAAAAGCTAAAGTCAATATTTTACCAGAAGGAACACAGAGTCCGTAGGGTAGCCGAAGTGGGGCCATGAGGTGGCCACACCTAGGGCTGGCGCGGCCACCCCCTAGGCGCTCCGCCAACTGGTGTGGGCCCCTCGGGCCACCACCGACCTTGCCTCTTTGCCTATAAAAGTACCCTGAGACAAAAACCCTAAACACCCGATCAAAAATCCACGAAAGAGTCTGTCGCTGCCGCCATCTCCATCCCTAGATCAGGGTGATCCGAAGCTCTTCTTGGCACCCTGCCAAAGGGGAGAGATCATCCTGGAGGCCTTCTTCATCACCATGCAAGCCTCTTGAGTGATGCGTGATTAGTTCATCCTTGGACTATGGGTCCATGTAGTAGCTAGATGGTTGGTTCTCCTCCTTTGTGCATCATGGTTAGATCTTGTGAGCTCAGTTCATGATCAAGATCATCTATTTGTAATCCTACATGTTGTGTTTGTGGGTATACGATGGATATTGAGATACTATGTCAGATTTATTATTGATTCTATCATGTCTATGTTATTTTTGATCTTGCATGCTCTCCGTTGTTAGTAACTATATTGGCCAAGTAGATGCTTGCAACTCCAAGAGGGAGTATTTATGCTTCATAGTAGGTTCATGCCTCTAGTAATCTGGGGAAGTGACAGAAATCTCTAAGGTTGTAGATGTGATGATGCTACTAGGGAGAAAACAACAATCCTTGTCCATGGGGCAATTGTATTGTTTACTTTACACACTTTTCTTAATGCAATTTTCTGTTGTTTACAACTTAATATTGGAAGGGGTTAAGACGATAACCTGAAGGTGGATTATTAGTCATAGATGCAGTTGGATTACAGTCTATGTATTATGTTGTAATACCCAATAAAATCTCATAGGAGTCAACATGTCTAGTATATGCATTGTTATGCTTTCTCAAATCTGTCAATTGCCCCACTGTAATTTGTTCACCCAATATGATATTTATCTTAAGGAGAAACACCTCTAGTGAACTATGGACTCCAGTCCATTCTTTTACCATTGATATGCCATCGACTGTTTACCATTTACTGTTTACTTTGTGTAAGAAATTACTATCTTCCACACTATACGTTTAATCCTTTGTTTTCAGCAAAACCAGTGAGATTAACAACCTCACTGTAAGTTTGGGAAAAGTTCTGTGGATGTGTTGTGCAGGATTCCAAGTTGTTAGCAACACCTTGGAGTTGTTTCCTTGTTCCTACTAGTTCAATAACCTTGGTTTCATAACTGAGGTAAAACTTGCTACTATGCTCATCATACTTTCCTCTTGGGGTTCCCAACAAGCTCTACATATTTTGAGCCATCACCTCGCCGGTCGTCCACCTCGCTGACAGCCAGCTGACCTTGTCTACCACCTCGATGTACACTTCACCCACAAAGTCGGTGAGCTCGTCGTCCATCTTGCCGTCTAGCTCTACGTCCACCTCACTATCCAGCTCACCGTCCACCTCGTCGTCCATCTCGCCATCCACCAAGCTGACAAGGCCCGTCACCACACTGACAAGGCCTGTCCACCTCGTCGCCCACCTCATCGACGAGGTCTGCTACCTCGCCATCCATCTGGATGCCACGTGCACAGGGTCACTGCAAGAAATGCTGTATCAAAAAGGCCCTACAGCCTGCAGGCAAGCAAACACGCTCATCCTCGATGCTCATGTTTTTTACTTTGCCTTAAAAATGTTGTTCATTATGCTATTCATGCCACCAATTTACCTATTTCGTTGCAGTTATTCTCTCTTATTTGTTATGCCCGTTAAATTGCTTGTGAATTTACAAGTCTTGTGATTAGGGTAGCATTATCTTGTCTATTGCATTAGTTTGACTCCTTCATGACATGTCTGATGAGAAGAGAATAAATTGTTCATAGTACTTTGTTTTACATGATGCTTACTTTTGAACAACGAACATCATATGTCATGACTTATTTA
Source organism: Avena eriantha (assembly GCA_910589775.1). NCBI lineage: Eukaryota > Viridiplantae > Streptophyta > Magnoliopsida > Poales > Poaceae > Avena > Avena eriantha. Next base: position 308,406,937 of record OU342745.1, read on the forward strand.
ATTGCCTATTTTAATTGCATGAAACATGCTTATCCTTCTAATGTTTAATTGTCATGTCCTGCTAATTAGTGCAATCATCCAACCAATTGATAAGTGAGATTTAGAGTATTTGACTTATGATCAGTTTACATATAGAGAAAGCTTTCATTATCTTGGTTGTTCCATTGGTTTGGCTGCTTCATCCTATGTCTTTTGATCAGAGTATAAATTGCTCATAGTGGACTCTATTACATCATAATAACTATAGAACAATCAGCATCATACGTTATATATTGTTTATTTGCATGATAGTTGTTTATGTTGCTTATGTTTTATTATGATTATCCTCTTTAACTGCATGTATAATATTTTGGCTTATGATTATTTTGCGTGTGATAAAGGTTGCATTATCTTGCTTTTTTGCATTAGTTTGGCTACTTCATCATATGCCTTATGATCATTGTAGAAATTGCTCATAGTGAATTGTCACATGATGGGTTTTGTAGAACAATCAGTAACGTAGGTTACGTTTCCTGTTTAATTGCACTATTGATGCTTCTCCTGCTTATATTTTATTGTCCCACTCTACTTATTACTGCAACCAATTGGTGAATTGTCCAGCTTGTTCATCGTTTTGTCTCTTGCATTGCTTTGGTTGCTTCATTATTGTCCGGTGGAATGTTGTACATTATGATTAATATAGAACAATCAATACCATAGGTTATATTTTTGTAGCTTACTTGGAGTAGTTTATTCATGATAGAACCACAATTTCATCCCATGGAAGAAAGACGGCTAGAAAACATCAACAGACACAATGCGCGGATGCAACAAATGGGTGTAGGCCCCTTGTTAATGCATATGCAACAGTTCGCGCACCACTTCCCATGGCACTGTATATATTTCGTGTGCAGAAGATATCTGGTTACTTTGAGGGATGCGAATTTCACCATGTACCCCGGGTGGAAAATGAGGCTGCCGACATGCTGTCAAAGCTCGAGTCAACCCGACAAGCAATTCCACCGGGTGTAGCATTAGAGCACCTCAGGAAACCATCCATCAGGCCCTCCCCAGAAACCGACTCAATCTATGTCCCGGAGGACACGGAATCCGGAGCTGTGCCCATGGACATTGACATGGGAAGTGGTGCGCGAAACCCGGGGACTGCCTCGGCAAACCCAGGGACTGCTTCAATGAACTCGGGGACTGCTTCAGTGAACCCGGGGGCTGCTTCGCAAGACCCGGGGACTGCTCAGCATGATCCGGTTGAAGTAATACCAGATGATGCTGGTGGATCAGATGAAGATTGATGAGGATATGGTCCCTGTGCGAGCAATACCAGCTTGGGCACTACCTATATTTCAATTCCTGAAAGATGGAACGTTACCCACTGAGGAAGTGTTGTCCAGGAAAACATAGAGGAGGGCAAAGGCGTACACGATCATCAATTCCGAACTATACAAAAGAAGTGTGACCAATGTCCTCCAACGATGTGTTGACCCGGAAGAAGGGCTTGGCATCCTCCTAGATATACATCAAGGGGAATGCGGGCATCATGCCTCGTCCCGAGCCTTGGTAGCAAAAGCTTTCTGGCATGGATTCTACTGCCCAAGTGCCTTAGAGCAAGAAGAAGATCTGGTGAGAAAATGTAATGGTTGTCAGAGGTATGCTACCAAGACACATATGCCAATGTCGGAACTCAAGACCATACCAATTACTTGGCCATTTGGCGTATGGTGCTTGGATATGGTCGGCCCGTTCAAACCAGCAAGGGGAAATATGACTCACATTTTGGTAATGGTGGACAAGTTTACCAAGTGGATTGAAGTAAAGCCTATAAGAAAATGTGATGGAGCTACGGCCGTAACATTTCTCAAGGATATCATCTTGAGGTACGGTTATCCTCACAGTATCATAATTGATAATGGCACAAATTTTGCGGAAGGAGCATTTGCGCGTTTCTGCCGGGATAAGAAGATCCGGCTGGACGTAGCCTCGGTAGCCCACCCCGCATCGAACGGACAAGTGGAAAGATCCAACAGATTAGTATTATCCGGGATAAAACCCCGGCTCATTGAGCCGCTGCAAAGATCAGCGGGGTGCTGGATAGAAGAACTACCAGCGGTACTGTGGAGTTTAAGAACAACTCCGAATCGATCAACAGGCTATACGCCGTTTTTTCTGGTATATGGGGCAGAACCTGTATTACCAGCCGACATAGAGCATGATTCGCCTAGGGTCACCCAATACACAGAAGCCGAAGTGCAAGAAGCCCGGCAAAATGATGTTGATCTGCTGGAAGAAGCGAGAGAACTGGCACTGTCCAGATCTGCCATATATCAACAAAATCTCCGACGCTATCATAGCCGGAAAGTAAGCCCCCGAGTCTTTTGGGAAGGCGATCTGGTGCTCCGGTTGATACAACGTACTACTGGCATGCATAAATTATCCCCTCCATGGGAAGGGCCGTTCATCGTGAGCAAGGCATTGCACAATGATTCTTATTATCTTATAGATGCAAAGCCACTGGAAAAGAACAAGGCGGACAGATCCGTCGAGGAATCTAAATGTCCATGGGATGTAGCTCTCCTTCGGCCTTTCTGCACTTAGCAAAGAAGTGTATGTATCCGAGTCTTCTCATGTGTCGGTATGTATGCCGACAATGAGCTTATCAATGAAGTGTTGGCACCTCGAGCAGTAACTCGGGGACTGCCTTAATAATATTTGTTGTCTTTTGTGCGTTAGCTGGAATAAGTTGTTCTACTTAACTCGGATTAGTAATGTGTGAGCACCAAGAACCCAACTCTTCGACTTGCTGCTGTCCAACTAGAATTGGCTTCATGGCAAGCAAGAGAACAAGTTTGGAATTGCGTAGCACATGAAAAACGACTAAGGAAAAGAATTTATTCGAGCTGACGCTTGTTTTTCGGACTAACCTTGTATTTATTTTCAAGTTATTACGTAGTTTTATTTTTGAGCTAAGTCTAAAAGTTTCCCAGTATTGTTAAGACAATTTTTGAAGCTCGGATTCGTAAGTCGTAAAACCGAATCAAGGTAGACACGAGCCGAGCCAAAAGATTGGACGAAGAAGAAAAAGAAACTCGGAGACTACGCCCAAGTTAATCCAGAATAAGAACTTAGTAGCAAAATATCACATGTATATGAGATACAACTTCACCCGGCATACCGGGGATCTGGTAAATTTTTAAGTTTTTTCGCTCAAGGAGCAGCAGGAGGAGGAAGTTCAGCATCATCTTCGCCGTCTTCGATATCCAAGGCGTCATCTTCTCCATCACTGTCCGAGACATCTTCCTCGTTCTCAACCTCTTCGTCTCCAGCAGCTTCCAGGAAGCTCGGCCCCTCAGCCCATTCATGAATGGGAGCGTATTCGATGAGGCTATGTGCGCAAGCCTGGCGCCGAGCTACCCACTCCGGGTCATTGGTCCATCTGGATCCTGTGCGCAGGCGGGTCAGGAGGTTGAGATCGATCTTTTCATACCACGTGAGTATGTGGTGAAGAATGGTATCAACTGCGGCACGTCCAGCGGACTCTCTCCAGAGGTCGAGCTGGGTCTCAGTTTCCATTAGCTTCTCAACGAGGATTGCGGTGGTCTCCAGAGTATCTTCTCCGGGCTAGAACATGTTGAAGATGCGAACTGCAACGTCGAGGATGTCCTTGCCATAATTCTTGATGAGCTCCACGCGAGATGACAAGCAGACCAACAGGTCCTCCATGTCATAGGGAATCTCTTGACCGTCAGGAGCAGCAGGAGTACCTCTTTCTCGGCGGAAGTCTGCAACTGCTGCGCTCGCACTAGCAGTGCCCTCTGGAAATTTGCCTGGAAACAAGACAAACGAAGAAGGTAAAGAAAAGACATATGAAGTAACCCGGAGAACTAGGTCGGATAAGGGAAAGGAACTTACGTGATATATGCCTGAGGATCCGGGTCAACTCCCTGGTGCAGTCATCACGTCTCTTCCGAAGCTGCTCAAGATCAGCATCCTGGTCCTTGGCGATCTGGAGATTGAGGCACTCGCGCTCTTCGGTATAATCCTGGCCAACCTTTTTGAGCTCGGATTGGTGCTGGACCTTCATTTTCTCCATCTCAGCCTTGAGCCTAGCGATCTCATCGTCCTTGGTCCGAAGGAGGGCGACTCATCATCTTTCTTCTTAAGCTCGGCTTGGTGCTGCCCTGCTTGTTCGAGAAAATGCAGCATCATATCAGACACGGGCACACTATCTTCAAGCGATGTTGAAATAGTGTGTTGGCCCGACAGAGCCGAGGTATGAATGATTGCCGAGCCACGGAGAGAAGGAAATGGAAAGCACTGCAAGGTCGGACAAAAATGACTTACCCTTGATCTGCTCCAGATTCTTCCGCATAATCTTGTTCTCAGCCTCCACCCCAGCCGCGGAAACCAAATGATGAGATTAGTTCGGTAGAGGAAGATGAAGAAAAACAAAGAAGTGTCAAGGAAGAAATTTACCCCTTTTCTCGTATTCCGCGAGAAGTGCAGCTTGCTTTGCGCGTAGCGTCTTGTGGATATCCAGCAGACGTTGGAATTCAGCACTCCGGCGATTGGTGGTCACCTAAAAGGAGTACAGAAACACAAATTAGCTTGGTGCATATTCTAAGTGTACAAAAATCCGGGCCAAGTGGAACTTAACCCGGCTCTAGGTGTGTGCATATTCGAAGTGTACAAAAATCCAGGCCAAGTGGAACTTAACCCGACTCTAGGTGTGTGCATATTCGAAGTGTACAAAAAACCGGGCCAAGTGGAACTTAACCTGGCTCTAGGTGTGTGCATATTTGAAGTGTACAAAAATCCGGGCCAAGTGGAACTTAACCCGGCTCTAGGTGTGTGTATATTCGAAGTGTACAAAAATCCGGGCCAAGTGGAACTTAACCCGGCTCTAGGTGTGTGCATATTCGAAGTGTACAAAAATCCGGGCCAAGTGGAACTTAACCCGGCTCTAGGTGTGTGCATATTTGAAGTGTACGAAAATCCGAGCCAAGTGGAACTTAACCCGGCTCTAGGTGTGTGCATATTCGAAGTGTACAAAAATCCGGGCCAAGTGGAACTTAACCCGGCTCTAGGTGTGTGCATATTCGAAGTGTACAAAAATCCGGGCCAAGTGGAACTTAACCCGGCTCTAGGTGTGTGCATATTTGAAGTGTACGAAAACCCGGGCCAAGTGGAACTTAACCCGGCTCTAGGTGTGTGCATGTTCGAAGTATACAAGATCCGGGCCAAGTGGAATTTAACCCGGCTCTAGGTGTGTGCATATTCAAAGTTCTCACGGAGCTACGTTAGTTTTCTAAAGAGCATCCGGCCGAGTAACAAGTTACTCCCCCGGAGGCTCGGGGACTAATGGTTATTAGCTACAACATATAAAGGGGAAGCGATGTACCTCCATCATCCGCCCCGCGAGGTTGATTGCCTTAGCGGCTGTGTTCATTTGGGCGGAAAATTCGGCGGGGCCAAACTTCTCCGGGAGATCGTCGTCATGGACGAACTCAGCCTTGTTCCAGTTGATGATAAACTCAATCAACGTCGGAGGATACCGCTCGCCGGTGGGCATATGGGGCGCCACCAAGCCCTTCGTGTGCGTCTCTTTCCTCTCAACTAAGGCAAGGGCCGGGCTAGTATGCAGAACCATCTGTTGTGCATCGGTTGGCTCAGCAGGGGCGTCCTTTGCTGCTGGAACCTTCTTGGAAAGCATTGATGAGAGGGTACGCTGCCCAGCCTCAACGAACGATGAGTTGGTAGCGTCAGGAGCCTTTTTGCCCTTTGCTTGCTGGGAAGAGGAAGTGGCTGCAGCCGATTTTCCCTTAGGAGCTACGGGGGTAGTTCCTCGCCGAGGTTGAGAAGACTCGGACGAGGCGGAGGAGCTTGGCGCTAGTGTTCATGTTGCTGGACTTGGTGTAGCTGCTGATTTTCTTGCTACCGGGCTTGGTGCTGGTGCCAGAACGGGTGCTGGTACTGGTTTGGTTACTGGTGCTGGAGCTGGTGCTGGTGCCGAGGTAGCTTCGGTGGCTGCTGGTTGCGGCGAAGCCGAAGTGGTGGATGCCGTCACCTCGGCTGGGCCGGTCTCCCCCGCTCCAAGGTTATCCTCCTCTTAACGAGGTGGAACAGAACCCGGAGCAGCTGCAGAACCCTCAGGAATAGGGCTCAGCGGGCATGACTCGTCGTCACGAGGAGGAGAAGGGCTAGGCCGGAGCGGCGAAGAGATGCTAGATCCACTCTGAGGGACCTCCACCGCAGCCCTGCCAAATCAAATAATGTCAGAAGAGAAATTACAACAATGCAAGGAAGAGCAAGTTGCAGAAGGAAAAATGACTTACGCATCCGAGGTTTGGGCCTCCATGGGTTTCCGAGCCCTTCGTGTTGGGGCCTTGCCTGTTGGCTTGGAGGCAGTTTTGTCTCCGGACTTCTGTCGCCTTTTGGCGGGCTGAGAAGGTCTGGAGGAAGAACTTGGTGCCGCTCCGCGCTTCTTCTTCGGCGCTACCGGAACAGGTTCGCCCGTAGCAAGGGGAGGGTCCACGTGGATATGCCCACCGAGATTAGCTGATGCCGGAAATGCAAAAGAAAGGGGGAAATCATCAACAGGTTCAATCACCTCGACATTCGAGCCATCTTCATCATCGGGCCAATCTCTAATAGAAGAGGATTTACCCGTGGGTCGCTTTGTAGCGTTGGTCATCGGGAGGAACATCTTCTGGTCCGGATCTTCCTCATCCGGGGTCTCCCGGTCTAGCTCCCACTTAAGGGTCGGATCCGTGCCGTCCTCGAGGGACTGCTGAAGGAATTGCTGAGAAAAGGAACGAACAACAGAGTCAAAAATGCCACAATAACCGACATATAATTAATTTGGGGTAAGCTTGCGCCACGAAGCTTACCGCGGGAGGAAGCCTGTCGGGGCAATAATGCTCAATTCCCCAGGTCCACTCAGACGAGAAATCCTTGTGAGTGGTGAAGAGAGCCTTAACCCGGCGATATATCTCCGTGTTGCTCAACTCAAAGGATGAGGTCCGGTTGGGGTCGCGGCCGAAGCTCATGTGGCACAACCTGTGGGTGCGCTTCTGGAGGGGGGAAATTCGGTTGCGCACGAACGTGATCATAGCGTCCTCGTTGCGCAACCCCAGCTTCTTCAGCTCCGCGAACCTCTTGTTGACCTGGTTGGCCAAGGCCGTGGGCTTCTTGGGAACGACATCCCACAGTTCCGGGTTAGGTGGACCTGGAGTGTAGGGGAGCAGCCGGATTAAGTCTTCAGTGCCGGTATTCCGGACGTAAAAGAAAGTCCGGGCCCACCCTTTGCAGGACTCTAGCCCGGTGACCCGGGGGAAAACAGAAAGCCTCCGGGGTGAGATGGAAGCAGCTCCAAATTGAGTGAGCTATTTGTCCTCTAGATCAAGTTGGATGTTTGGGATGACATTATGACGAAGGCCGAAAAACCGGATCCATAGCTCCTTCGTGGGCCATAGTCCGGCATAGCCTTCGATCGTAGAAGCAAAAGCAGAAAGAGAGGTGATGGCGTTGGCAGGAAGGTGGTGCGGCCGGAGTTCGTAGGTGTTAAGCCAATCCTGGAAAAAGTCGCTGACCGGCAAACCGAACCCCCGCTGGAAGTGGGAAAAGAACACGACGTACTCACCCGGATTAGGTGAGGGGGCCAGTTCGGCCGAGGCAAGACGGGCGGCGACGCCGGCAGGGAGGCGTCTGGTGCGGTAGAGCCAATCCATGTCGTCTTGGCAGACCCAAGACCCGGCCCACGCACCACGGTCCGCTGCCGTGGAGCCCCCGTCCATCTCTTGCTCGGCGACGACGAGCTCCTCCTCCGTCATCTGGTCTTCGTTGCCCTCGCTAGCGCTAGCGGCGGCGGGGGGCAGAGGCCTAGATTGGCAACAACCCGTGGCGAGGGAGTTGCGTTGCAGTGGCAGCAACGCAGAGGTGTGGGGAAGTAGTGCGGCGGCGGCGCTGCTACGGAGAAGTACTGGCGGTGGCGCTGTCGTGGGGAAGAAGAAGAAGGAGAAGAGCAAGGGGCAGAGGGGTGCGGAAGGGGAAAAATCCTAAAGAGTGCGCCCCTCCCTTATTTAACCTCTCCCACGAGGGGAAAGTGGGATCATGTCCTGCAGGCGCGCCACATGATGTGGCCGTGTATTACCTGCATCAACCAATCAGCACGAAGCCACACGGAGGGCCACAGAACGAAACTGATCCATGACGTGACGCGTGGATGCGGTAAACGAGGAGGCAGGCGTGACGTGACCCGCGCACAGTGATAACTGACAATCTCTGCGGCGGTTACTGTGCAGGCCCTTAAAATAAGACAACATAATGATTAGCCTCCACATGGGTTGGCGTACGAGAGAAGGAAACAAGACCCAGATGGAACCATGGTAACCCGGCCAACAAGTGAAAAGTTGGAATGTGCAGAGGGAAAGTAAGACCATGAGGTCCGAGTTACATTGGTAACCTGGCCGGGAGGTGAAAACTTGGAATGTGCGAAGGGAACGTAAATCCATATAATCTGAGATAAAGAGGTAACTCGGAAATAACGACCAGAGCTCAGAATTGAACCTGATGTGGCCTTAGCGGCCAAGGCAGCTAAGACCGCACCAGCTTCAGGGACTAATGTTGGGGGGATACCCCCTGGTAGGGTCACGCCGGGGTATAAAGGCCGAGTTAGCTGAGGTTTGGCAAGGCCAAAGCGGATGCTGGCCGGCTCACCTCAAGGCAGGCCGAATCACGGGGTAACCCGGACCAGGGGGCGTTCGCCTAACTAAGTCTCAACCGACTGAAGGAGTAAGTCGGAAATGCATGTTTTACTTGTATGCAGGAACAGGTGTGGCCGGATCAACTATGATCCGGGTCACGTCTAGCTTCTAGGAGAAGGAAGGAATCTCGCTGGTCAAAAGAAGCCCCGGTACGCACTACCTGAGTGAAGCAAACAAGGGCAGGACCATCGGGGCATGGCCGACAAGGGTGACGACGTCCATGTCGGCTGACGCGGGCGCCGCAGAGGCTCACGTAGCCTCTACATGTGTGACGCGGGGGAAAAGCGCCTCGGTCGGCTTACTACTTTGGGAGGAGGCATATTCTTAGGAATATTCCTCCACGTATGCCCTAGGCAGAGACCTAGTTCCCTCTATATAAGGAGGGCTAGGATCTCAGTAGAAGGGGCTCCGCTATTCTGATTTGGCTAGGGTTTCAGGTGTGATCTGTGGGTGAGAGTAAGAGAGCTCCTTCTTCCTCCTCTCACCAATACAGCTCTAGGAGCACTTGTAATCTTGGAAGCGAAGCAAATACAAACTTCTGTGTGAAGAATCACTTCACTATCCCTCCCTGGATTCTCCTAGCGTGTATCAGTTCCCACCTTTAGCCTATCCATGGCATCTGCCGTGACACTACCATGACATAAAAAGAGCAAGGATGAAGGCTCTGGATCTGACTATTATCCTAAAGAGGAAGAGGAGGATGAGCTGCAGGTTGTCCCCTTACTTGCCTACTCATCTTTTGTGTAATTATTTTCTTACTTAATTTTCCATATATGTTGTTGCCTTTTATTACCCCAAATTGACTACCTTTGAATTGTGTAGAGTGAGAAGAGGAAATGTAAGAAGAAACCTGTCGTCATGACAAGGATGGCTGCTGGTGGTGGATCAGCTGCCCGGAAGCGCGTCTTGGCTAGCATGGTTGCCTTGACAGAAAGTACGAGACATACTAGGTCCAAGGGGTATCCGCCAGAAGTACTTCCACCTCCAAGTTCTCCATGGTGCCCAGCAAGACCGCCAAGTGCTGCGACCTCTTCGCAAGAAACTCAGAGTTCTACAGATCCTGATGCTCAAGGAGAGAAGGTAGCAGCCCAAATCAAGATGGTAGCACTCCATGGCAGGAAGACAGCAGTCCAAGATGAGCAGACAGCTGCCCCAGGCAAGCAAGCAACTCCCCAAGGAAAGCACATAAAATTTGTTTTAATGCCACCTATTATATGGTAGAACACTAACTCCACATTATATGTTTGTAGATGATTTTGTCCATCATCCTTCTGAAGACACTATTAAACATGATGATCCTCAAATTGTCTTGGGGGAAAAACATGGGGAAGCAGCGTGAGAACATGTCCAAAGGAGGAAAGACTCCATTTGCCATTCCTCTAGGAAGAACTATTGCTTCCAAGTTTGCCACTGAGTGTGCAAAAACAGTCAGGACTGGTATGCCTATCTTCCCCCGGTGGAAAGAGTACAAGGAGAGGCCGGATGTCAGAGTAGAGTTCTACGACCTAGTTTTTTGTATGTTTTGTGACTCAACTACCCTTTTCTTCTCATTATTGTTCAAGGAGATGTTGTTGCACGATGTTTTATTTCAGCAAAAGTTTGTCATGGATGCATCACAACCAGAGGTGCAGGTTGCTTGCAACCGACAGCTAATGAGGCACACAAGAATTCAAAGGCATCTCCTGAAGAAGCAGTTTTTTGACCCATTCCCACTGAATGAAGTAACAAGGGTATCTCCTTTTGAACACATGAACAATGCAGAGTGGTGCAAGCTGGTTGATTCTTGGACTGGCCCCAGGAACCAGGTCAAGTCTTGTCTACCAACTTCCCCCTGTTTGTGTTTAACCAGGACTGTCTCTTATACTCTATGCTCTCTCTTTGTGTAGGCCTGTTGTCTAATAAACAGGGAAATAAGAAATAGACAACCTTATCACAGTCACTCATTTTTCTATGACAGCCGGGGCTTTGCTGAATCGTGTAATAATGAGCTCGTTGGGGAACCCCAAGAGGAAGGTATGATGAGCACATCGGTAAGTTTCCCTCAGTTATGAAACCAAGGTTATCGAACCAGTAGGAGCAAGGAAACACCTCCAAGGTGTTGTTGCCAATTTGGAATCCTGTACAACACAACCATGGAACTTTGCCCCCAACTTATAGTGAGGTTTTGTCAATCTCACCAATTTTGCTAAAAACAAAGGATTAAACGTATTGTGTGGAAGAAAGAAACAACTAGCAGAAAGTAAATAGACAACAGTAAACAGTTGTAGATTGATTTTAAAAGAAAGGACCGGGGTCCATAGTTCACTAGTGGTGGTTCTCCTTAAGATAGATAACATGCTGGGTGAACAAATTATAGAGGGGCAATTGACAAACATCGAGAAAGCATACATGCATATACTAATCATCTTGACTCCTTTGAGATTTGATTGGGCATTACAACATTATACATAGACCGTAACCCAACTGCATCTGTGAATAATAATCCACCTTCAGGTTATTATCCGAACCCCCTCCAGTATTAAGTTGTAAGCAACAGATAATTGCATTACACATTGCGTGTAAAGTAAACAATACGATTGTTCTATGAACAAAGGATTGTTGTTTTCTCCCTAGTAGCAATAACACATCTAGTACCTTAGAGATTTCTGTCACTTCCCCGGATTACTAGAGGCATGAACCCACTATCGAGCATAAATACTAACTTTTGGAGTTGCTAGCATCTACTTGGCCAAGATAGCTACTAACAACGGAAAGCATGCAAGATCGCAAATAACAAAGACATGATAGAATCAATAATCAATCTGAAATAGCATCTCAATATCCATTGGATCCCCGCAAACACAACATGTAGGATTACAAATAGATGATCTTGATCATGAATGTAGCTCACAAGATCTAAACATGAAAGCACAAAGGAGAAGAACCAGCCATCTAGCTACTACATGGACCCATAGTCCAAGGATGAACTACTCACGCGTCACACCGGATGCTTGCAAGGTGATGTAGAAGGCCTCTAGGGTGAGTTCCCCTTTCCGGTAGGTTGCGGGAAGAGCTTCAGATCCCTCCCGATCTAGGGATGGAGATGACAACGGCTACAGACTCTTTCGTGGAATTTTGATCAGGTACTTAGGGTTTCTGTATCGGAGGCATCTTATAGGCGAAAGGGGAGGCCGAGGGGGTGCCCTGGGTGGCCGCACCACCCCCTGGCGCGGGACAGTCCTGGCCACGCGGCCAGGTGGTTTGGCCGCCCCCTGGCCCCTCTCCTTCTCGTATTCTGGCTCCGTGCCCCCCTCGGTGAAAAACTGACTTTGGCTTTTGTCCCATCCAATTCCGAGAATATTCATTTTCTGACTTTCCTGGAACCAAAAATAGCAGAAAACAGGCAGCTGGCACTGTGGCATCTTGTTAATAGGTTAGTCCAAGAAAGTGTATAAAAGTACTCCAAAGTTGGAACAAAACATAAGAAAGTAGATAAAAACCAAACATGTAACATCAAAAATTATGGATACGTTAGCAACGTATCAACATCCCCAAGCTTAACTCCTGCTCGTCCTCGAGTAGGTAAGTGATAAAAAGAAAGAATAATTTTAGAGGTGACATGCACCATCATAAACTTGATCAATGTATTTGTAAAACATTGAAAGTTGGGATCAAAGTACTTCAACATAGCATGAAAGATAAAGTTCTAATAGTAAGACATAGCAACTATGTTACAACACGAAAAGGCACAAACAAAAGATTCATGCATAACAATGCTTTGCAAGACGTTTGTTTGTTTCACAGAAAGAAAACATAGCATAGTGGCATTCACCTTGTCCCTCATAGAGTAGCAAATATAAATGCATAGGACACCTTCAAAGTTCATTAGGGCGACTAGATACAAATAGTTTAAGAACAAGCAATATCAAGTTATGCATCAATCAACAAGTCTTGGGATAATGCACATAGAACTAAGAACGGCCACTATGCTCTCAAAGTAGGTGCATAAAGGTAGAAGGTGGAGACTCAACATAAAAGTAAAAGAAAGGCCTTCATAGAAGAAAGTAGAGATTCAAGTTTCATAAAGAGCTTCCAAAAATTATGGTTCTTACTAGCTTTCAGCTCTCATTCCCCTAACATAAGCATCTTGAAGTAATTAAGGTTAAAGTGAACAAACTATGGAGTATATGCTTGACAAAGTATAAGTTAGAAATCTCAGGTCCCTTGAATACGAGGGCCGCTCCTCATGCTACTCAAGTTTAGTCACCGGTAAGTTCTTGTCATCGTAAGTACATGTGCATCATAGAGAACCGCCAACGGGGTACCCCTTGCCCGATGATACAGAAGAATCCACATATCAAAATGACACGGCAAGAAGAGAACGAGCATCTCAGCAATCTTCTTATTTACCATGGGAAAATGGTGCTTTTTTCTCTCTTTCCTCTTTTCTCATATCTCTTTTTTTCTTTTTATTTTTTCAATATCTGACTATTTTTTATAAGAAGAATGCTTCATAGATAGCTCATTATGGAAAATGATGCAGGTTTTCACCATGACAACATGGATTAGACCGGTGGCCCAGGCGTTTCTATAACACGCATACATACTCCATGGACTTACAAGCTCCCCTTTCATTTGACACCGAATACATCCATAGAGAAAAGAGCATGATATCAACTAGGTACGAAGTACAAGTGCAATGCTGAAAGCGTTCCCCATGACAGCATGGTTTTGCTAATCCCCAACATATAAGTGCAAGCATATACAACATAGATGACACAATGGTTCAACTTTATTGAGGGCAAGAAAAGTAAAGTGTGCCATCAAGTTCGAGAGAGCTTTAATCACTAGTTTTCTCATAACAAGTTTAATTCGGAAGGTAGATAAAAACATGAATATACTTGGAATAGCAAATGCTAATAGGTAGGTATGGTGGACTCTTTGGAATAACTTGGTTTAAGGAGTTGGATGCATGAGTGGAACTCATACTTGATTACGGAGGCTAGCAAAAGACTAGGAGCGACCAACTAAGAGAGCAATAATGGCCATAATCATGCAAAGTGACAAAACATCATTAATCAAAGCATAAAGTGATATTACAAGTCGAAAACTAAAGGATCATCAAGGCTATCACTACAAGAAAATCAACACCTAGAGACGTTCTGTATATGACGCATTTATATTCGTCTTTAAGGTAGTGATTCACCTCTACGTAGGGACGTTTTTGAGGACGCTACATAGGTCGTCACAAAATATTCCTTTTAGGAGAAAAATAAATAGTTTTTGGCTCATTTACAGCGACTAAGGACTTAACCATAGGACGCTTTAGAATGCGTCGTAACCAGGGACCAAGCCCCAAAATAATTTGGTTTTGCCGCTATATTTTTCTAGTTTTACCGCTTTAGAAAAATTCATGCCTTTTCTTTTGGGAATATTTTCCCTATATTTTCTATCGCCCACTCTTTTCCCCCCACCCGCATCTCTTTAGCCGCCACCAGAATTTCTCGAATTGCTCATCCAAGATCAAATCTGCCCGGTTCCTCCACCCAGGTTTGTCCTCCCTCGGATCCGTCTCATCTAGATGTTATAGTTTTCACTACCGCAGTAGATAAATCTAGCATCACCGACCACTGCAATACGCATCTATCTAGCACTCGCCTGGTTTTCGTCCATTTTAGGCTCGGAGGAAAATCAGGATCACACGAGACCCCGTTTCTTTCCGCTGGAAGACGAATCATGATAGAAAGAGAGGTGAGGAGATCGAGCGGTAGGCAATTCTGACCACGAGCTGATTGTGCAGCGGGCTAAGGCGGCGGCGGGATGCAGCGGCAACAGGGACTGGCAGTAGGATCTGTGGGCCGCCACCGTCGGCGATGGTAACGAAGGATCCGCCAGTGACTACAACCAGCGTACCGCGTCCCCATTCATCTCCGGTAAGCGTTTTCTAGGGCAATCTCATTTCATATCTCATGTTGTACTAACTGCTTCTCCTCTCGTCAGGTTTCTCTTGGATATTATTTTGTGCAATGAAATTGCTATGGGACTTGGCCAAGAAGAACTGGATGTATAGGTTGTTCAAGCCTCATGTCCAACAAATTCTAGTCTACTTGGGTAATCTTGTGTTCCTTCCATCAAGTTGGTCATGATGTTTTGTCACGTTATAATGTAGATCGAAACCACCTTTGCTGTTACAACACTAAATTTCTTCCACTGAACCTCTGAATGTGTTGATTGCCTAATTATGGACATGCTTCAGTAGAACAGCAGGCGCTAGTGTGAGCAGTTAATAGAGCGATCTATTTTTGTTGGTTTGATAATCTGAAACAATCTAGGGGTAGAAGGAATATGGCTAGCTGTGAGCCAGTGAGCAATCCTTTCAGTTCTCGTTGCTGCTGGTTCATCACCATGAAAGCCCATCCATCAGGCATAAAAAATTCAGAAAGGCTGACAGATGAAGTTAGCACCATAGTCCATCTCTTTGTAGAAAGATAAATGAATGAATATCCATATAATCTACTCATGTTCTTGTTGCAGGTTGATCTTCTTGTAAGAATTGTTGAAAGAGAGACCAAACATGAAACTATTAATGATACTTGTAATATGGACATTTTATCAAACACTTTGCATGTGATGAAATAGTTATTGATTTTCTATTTTCTTATTAAACAAGTAATTAATGGAAAATGTTGACTGATTTGGCATTTTACTGTGAGCAGCAATTGCTACCTAGGAAGTGTACTAGAACAAAAGAGGATTATGCCAATTTATGTTTACCACACGAGGACATACATACTAAGGTGGGTTGAGGGCTTTTTACTTAGTTGCAAAAGTATGCCCAGATATGTAGTACAAGTCTAAAACTAGGCACGAAACAACCTGGTAAGTTTCATTCTTGTATTCACAAAAGTCACATTGCAAGATAGTTGCTCTTCTAGTTCATGTTGGCAGAAGATACATGCTAATCATTAATGTGAATGTTTTTCCCAATCCGAGGTATGTCATATGGTGCTGGTATTGTAGTAGAAACCAGGAAAATACTTTTTATCTCATGCAAAGGGTAGTCTTAGATCCATTTCTAGTTTATCAACTAAACTTGTCATGTCATCCCCTTCTAGCTTATTCCGGGGAATTTCTCACTTTTGGACTTGCTTTGCAGGTTAATTGTGGACCTAAATGAGAGTCAACTAAAGGAAGATGGAGGGGCTAAAGCATTATTCTAGGCTTCGACAAAACTATGGAGGGATATTAATTTAGAAACATAATTGATGTCATATTTAGGATATTTAACAATTATTCCCTTTAATTATCTATCCTAATGTATCTGCAAATTCTAATATGGATCTTCGGTTCTGTTGTGAAGTTTTGCGATTAAATCAAGAATTCTGATTTGGTGTATCACTTCCAATGTTTCTAGTTTAAATTTTAATGAAAATGACATGTACCGCTAATATCCAATAAGAGTCGCTTTATCATAAAGAAACACGAAATGGCATATCTACAAGTTTCCATGAATATGTTTCTACATCATGTGTACAAGACGGGTTGCCTCGTGTCAGAACACGTACATATTATAAAGTATATATGTGGAATGCATCTCTAACAATATATATATGAGGAATGCATCTCTAAAATTTGTTCCAATAATTTTTTTAGCGTGTCTATATGATTAGAGACGTTACAAATGCGTACCAATTAAAACGTCTTTACACGCGTAGACATACTTTCCATCGTCTATATGGAACGTCTCTACACTATTTAGACACGCTCAATAAACGTCTTATTATTAATCGAGACGGTGCAGGAGGAGACGCTCGAGGGACATTTTATAAAAGCGACTCTACAGGCATGTAAAGATGAAATAACGTGTCTCTATCCTTTGAATTTAGCGTCTCTACATGTCTATTGTGTTGTAGTGTATGGTGACTTGGGATAGTCATAACATGGTGTGAGCATGCGCCTAGTCAAACCAAATAAAACATCAAAGGAGAATACCACAATACTATGCTTTAATATGCTAAAACAACGCATGATCCTTCAAGGAACATTAACCAATCTCAATTGTTTATAACAAGTCATGCTACAGCAAAGATCACTAAGCATAAAACCAAAACAATACCAAGAATGGCATGGCAAAGCATAGGCCACAGTAAAAAACAAGCTCCTTTACCACTTAAGCATGAATTTTCCTACTCCTTTCCAATCCAAACCAAACTATTTGAAAACTAATGTATGAAAGAGGGGGTCCAACCAATTTATCCAGCAAACTAAGAAAACCAAGCAAACGAAAAACCAAAACGAAAATGAAACAATAAAAATGAAGTGTTCGGAAGAAACCAGGGATTTTTATTGATGAAGAAGTGGATGTCTTGGCATCCCCAAGCTTTGACGCTTGTACTTCTTGGATATTTCTTGGGGTGACACGCGTGGCATCCCCAAGCTTGATCTTTAGTCCATTCTTCATCTCATTACATCTTTCCTTCCATACACCTCTATTTTTTCCTTCATACAAAACTTCACATAATCTTTATTAGCAACATTAGTGCACTCAAGATAATAAGTCTTCCGGTTCAGGTTCAACACCAATAAAACTTCCATTAAAACACAAGCTACTGTAGCTTTTCCCTCAAAAAGCTCAATTCCCCAAAATAACTAAAAAAAGAACCAACAAGAAACAAATGTAAATAATGGCAGAAATCTATCAAAACAGACCAGCAGGTAAAGACGAATTTTTTCGAAGACCTTCTATTGCTCAAATCAAAAATTGTTGAACTAACGACAGTTAGATAACAACCTGGGGCAGAAGCACAAAAATTCACGCCTCAAAATGATGTACAAAGATTTTACATGAATATTTACGGTGAAGAACAAGAGTCTAGTTCGGGACAAGAACTTTCCCAAGCATTACTTCTCTCTCATTAGATATTACTCTTGGCACAAAAAGCAAATAAAAAGGATAAGGAGCGGTTATTACAGAAGTAATAACTTCCAAGACTCATCTAAAACTTTTGGGTTATCTCCCAATAAGTACTTTTCTTTAACGCCTTTAAGTTAGGCATAAGATGCAAGAAAGAGAATCAAGTGTTCTCGAATGTAGAAGCATTAAGAGCAAATTTTGTTTTCATAGGATAAACAAAAGAGATCTTCTCTCTCTTCTTAGGGAAGTGTTCTATACCTTTCTTGAGTGGGAGTTGATATTTAATGGTGCCTTCTTTCATATCAAGAATGGCACCAACAGTTCTAAGAAAAGGTCTTCCCAAAGTAATAGGACAAGAAGCATTGCATTCAACATCCAAAACATAGAAATCAACGGGGAGATAGGCATTGTTAACCATAATAAGAACATCATTAATACTCCCCACGATTTTCTTTTTAGCATTATCATCATGTGGGTCATTTAAATAACAATCTTCAAGTGGTGGCAAACCAAGCATATCATCAATCTTTCTAGGCATAATAGAAACACTACTATCAAGATCACATAAAGCTTTGAAATCAAAATCATTCACTTTCATATTAACGATTGGGTTCCCAGCCATCTTCTTGTTTTATTAGAATAGAAGCTTTATGTTTCATCTTTTCTTCTTTAATTTTTATGAGAGCATCAGTAATGTGTTTCATAAAGGCCATGTTCATAGCACTAGCATTAGGACTTTTAGCAAGCTTTTGTAGGAACTTAATAACTTCAGAGATGTTGCAACCATCAAGATCAAAATCAAATTTATCATCTAAAGTAGTAGAGCTATTACTAGCTTCAACACTAGTAGTAGTGATAGTAGAAACACTAATGTTTCTAGCAATTTCATCTTCTCTCTTCCACTTAGCATGCAATTCACCTAATAGTCTAACATTTTCATCAATTCTAACTTGTATGGCATTAGTAGTAGCAAAGGGATTCTCAATAGCTTCAGGTTTAGTAGCCATTTTATTCAAAGAAGATTGTGCTTCAGCCAATGATGTTATATTTCTTTTAGCATTAGAGATTTTTTCCTCAGTAGTTTTATTGAAAGCAGTTTGTTTAATAATAAAATCTTTAAGCATTACTTCAAGTTCAGAGGGAGCACTCCTATTATTGTTGTAGGAATTTCCATAAGCATTACCATTATTTGGAGGATATGTCCTATAGTTATTATTACCAAAATTATTCCTGTAGGCATTGTTGCTAAAATTATTATTTCTTATAAAGTTCACATCAACTTGCTCTTTCTGAGCAACCAAAGAGGCTAACGGAACATGATTTGCATCAATATGAGCTTTCCCATTAACAAGCATAGACATAATAACATCAATTTTATCACTCAAGGAGGAGGTTTCTTCAATAGAATTTTCTTTCTTACCTTGTGGAGCTCTTTCAGTGTGCCATGCAGAAAAATTAACCATCATATTATCCAGAAGCGTCATTGCAGCACCCAAAGTAATGGTCATAAAGGTACCTCCAGCAGCAGAATCTAATAGATTTCTTGAAGAATAGTTCAATCCTGCATAAAAAGTTTGGATAATCATCCAAGCAGTTAGTCCATGAGTGGGACAATTCTTTACCAAAGATTTCATTCTTTCCCAATCTTGAGCAACATGTTCATTATCAAATTATTTAAACTTCATTATTTCACTTCTCATAGAAATAATCTTAGCAGGAGGATAGTATCTTCCAATGAAAGCATCTTTGCATTTTGTCCAAGAATCAATACTATTCCTAGTTAAGGAATTCAACCATTCTTTAGCTTTTCCTCTCAAAGAGAAAGGAAACAATTTAAGCTTAATAATATCCCCATCTATATCCCTATGCTTTTGCATCTCACAAAGTTCAACAAAGTTATGTAGAAGAGTAGCAGCATCTTCATTACCAATACCAGAAAATTGTTCCCTCATAACAAGATTTAGTAAAGAAGGTTTTATTTCAAACAAAGTAGCTTCAGGAACAGGTGGAGCAATGGGTGTGCACATGAAATCATTGTTGTTGGTGCTAGTGAAGTCACACAACTTAGTGTTTTCAAGAGTAGTCATTTTTTGTGTGTTTTTAATAA
This sequence comes from Avena eriantha, assembly GCA_910589775.1. Classification (NCBI taxonomy): domain Eukaryota; kingdom Viridiplantae; phylum Streptophyta; class Magnoliopsida; order Poales; family Poaceae; genus Avena; species Avena eriantha. Next base: position 308,426,693 of record OU342745.1, read on the forward strand.
AGAAAGCAAAATAGTAGAACTAATTTTTTTGTGTTTTTGATAAAGAAACAAGCAAACAAAGCAAGGAAAAAACCAAGAAAAAAAAACAACAAAGTAAAGATATTGGTTAGTGGGACTCCCCTTGTGAAGATGCTCTTGTCTCCCCGCCAATGGCGCCAGAAAAATACTTGCTGACTCGTGTAATAACGAGCTCATTGGGGAACCCCAAGAGGAAGGTATGATGAGCACAACAGTAAGTTTGCCTCAGTTACGAAACCAAGGTTATCGAACTAGTAGGAGCAAGGAAACACCTCCAAGGTGTTGTTGCCAATTTGGAATCCTGTACAACACAACCATGGAACTTTGCCCCCAACTTACAGTTAGGTTGTCAATCTCATCGGTTTTGCTGAAAACAAAGGATTAAATGTATTGTGTGGAAGAAAGTAATAGCTTGCAAAAAGTAAACATAAAACAGTAAACAGTTGTAGATTGATTGTAAAAGAAAGGACCGGGGTCCATAGTTCACTAGTGGTGGTTCTCCTTAAGATAGATAACATGTTGGGGGAACAAATTATAGTTGGGCAATTGACAAACCTCGAGAAAGCATACATGCATATACTAATCATCTTGACTCCTTTGAGATTCGATTGGGCATTACAACATTATACATATACCGTAATCCAACTAGATCTATGACTAATAATCCACCTTTAGGTTATCATCCGAACCCCCTCCTGTATGAAGTTGCAAGCAACCGATAATTGCATTACGCATTGCGTGTAAAGTAAAAAATACGATTGTTCTATGAACAAAGGATTGTTGTTTTCTCCCTAGTAGCAACAACACATCTAGTACCTTAGATATTTCTATCACTTCCCCAGATTACTAGAGGCATGAACCCACTATCAAGCATAAATACTAACTCTTGGAGTTGCTAGCATCTACTTGGCCAAGATAGCTACTAACAATGGAAAGCATGAAAGATCACAAATAACAAAGATATGATAGAATCAATAATCAATCTAAAATAGCATCTCAATATCCATGGGATCCCCGCAAACACAACATGTAGGATTACAAATAGATGATCTTGATCATGAACAGAGGTTACAAGATCTAAACATGATAGCACAAAGGAGAAGAACCAGCCATCTAGCTACTACATGGACCCGTAGTCCAAGGATGAACTACTCATGCGTCACACCGGAGGCTTGCATGGTGATGAAGAAGGCCTCCAGGGTGAGTTCCCCTTTCCGGCAGGGTGCCGGGAAGAGCTTCAGATCCCTCCTGATCTAGGGATGGAGATGACAACGGCTACATACTCTTTCATGGAATTTTGATCGGGTACTTAGGGTTTCTGTATTGGAGGCATCTTATAGGCGAAAGGGGAGGCTGAGGGGGTGCCCTGGGTGTCCGCACCACCCCTGGCGCGAGCCAGGCCTTGCCGCATGTCCAGGTGGTGTGGCCACCCCATGGCCCCTCTGTCTCGTATTCTGGATCCGTTACCCCCTCGATGAAAAAACTAACTTTGGGTTTTGTCCCGTCCAATTCAGAGAATATTCATTTTCTAACTTTCCTGGAACCAAAAACAGAGGAAACAGGCAGCTGGAACTGCGGCATCTTGTTAATAGGTTAGTCCAAGAAAGTGTGTAAAAACGTACACCAAAGTTGGAACAAAACATAAGAAAGTAGACAAAAACCAAGCATGGAACATCAAAAATTATGGATACTTTAGCAACACATCAGGCTTCTCCCATCACAGTGTGAAAAAAGCAACGGTAGGCCCTCCAGAGTACTTTTCATCTTTCTCATCTTGCAAAATTTCAATGCCATATTTGTCTCTGAAATGAGTATGATCAACTTGTAATTTGCTGGCCATTTTTATAATGTTTGATTCTATTCCTAAAACTCAATAGGCAACCATGGAAAGCAAGATGACGCCTAATGCTACATAAGATATCACTGAGGATGGAAAACCTCCTTCCACTGACAAGGTGCACTATGCGCTGTCGTAGGACATCAGCATCCATTCTTCAAGACCAATCAAGACTCTCCTTGAAGCGCAACTCGGGGCTCAGAGAGCAGGGAATGCAATACTGCATAGTGCCATTGTGGGTTGCAGACAAAGAAACTAGATGGCAAGGCAGAAGCCCTGAAGGAAGTGCAAGAAGTGTAGAAGAAGCTATACCAGGTCCATCTTCGTCATCTTTGTATAATTCACTACCCTATTTGTCCATGAAGATGTGCTGGGAATTTGCTTGCTAGTTTTCTAATATTTGCTTCTATAAGTGTCAGACACCTGTTGGAAGCACGGTGGCGCCATCTGCTGCAGAAGATGGCATTGAGGATCAACCCATTGCTTCCACTGATGAAAGCATCCATGCTTCAAGACCAACCAGCTCTCTCCTTGAAGCACAACTTGGGGCTGAGAGAGTAGTGAATGAGGCATTGGGCAGACACATTGCAGCATGGCTGAAGGAGAAAGAAGCAAAGAATGAAGCACGAAAAGGACTTGTGAACTTCCTAGACCGTATAAATGCATCACTTTAGCAATTCTTAGCTATATTGTGTAAGTGAATTGGTGGTGTCACTGAAAGCTTGTTAGGATCTTTTCTTTATTTTGGTGGAAACTTATGTGCAAACCTATTTATGTTCCTTCAAACATGTGCCCTGCAATTTCTGTTATTTTGATCTGGACCGTGCAATTTAGCAAAGTTGCCAACACTCTTCTCCGACGTAAATGAAAATGTCATGCTTGTTTAGTTGACGAAAATATTTCTGTCACCGATAGACGCCCACGTGGTGCACTTTTACTCATCAACATCCTCGACAAAACAGAAACATCATCTCTTCTGCCCTGACGAAATGAGTTCGTCATGCGTTGGAGTTACGCGTCCAGCTGTGATTGGTACACGATTCGCGTTGCAGATGGACCACGTGTTTCCTTCCTATTGGTCCACGTGTCGTCCTGATGGTCGGCCACGCGTAAGCTAGCTAGCTTATTGCCGTGAAGAAAATGAAATTTGTCTCGGCCAGCATGACGAAATGGGAAGGATGACATAAGAAAATGAAAGGATGACGTCAACAAATGGTGCTAGCAGAATCAGGCTGTGACGTAAAAACTTCAGGAAGTAGATGACATCGTAGACGGCGAAAATGACGTCAGCAAACATCGCTGACGGCAGCTTGCGATGCCGTCCGCCACGTGGCCTCATTCATGACGAAATAAAATCGTCATGAAAGACTGGTCCTCGGCCAGACCGGTCCAGTTTGTCGCGACGAAATTGGAGGAATTTCATGAATGGACCGTGATGTTTTCAGACCAAAAGAACATCACGGATTGAATTATGACATGAGGTCCATGACCTATTTGTTTCGTCGCAGAATTAGTCACGAATATCAGATCGTCATGAACCGCCTAGATTCTAGTAGTGCAAATAGATAACAAGAAAGTAAACTAGTAATAAGAAATAACTACAAACTAATAATAAAACTAAAAACAAGGTCTCTAGTGACCTCACCAGGATAACGAAATTGCTTCCCCGACAACGGCACCAGAAATAGGGTTGATACCTTCGATCCGAATTCACGGATGTAGTATAATAGCTTTTTCCCTAAAAGACATAGGTTTAATCGAACCTTGGAAAGCAATGCTAAAAGGAAATAAAAAGGACACATCCTCAAGACTTTGTTTGTTTGTTTTACCTTAGTTTACTAGATCAATCTAGTTTACTTTATAATAGGTTGAATATCCACCTGCAGTTGCATATCGTATGGGATAAAAGATAATAATAAGAATAGTAATGTGTAATGTTTGAGCAGAGATATTCTCTTGTGGGCAACACATCCTAATAAACAAGAGCCCCCGTGATGCAGCGAACATAGCAATAGTCTTTTAATCCCACCGAGTGGACACCGAAGCAATGAGCTACAAACGATTATTAAGTGTAAAACACATATCAAAGCTTTAAGTTGTGATGTTGTTGTGATCCCGAATGGGTTGCTAAACCAAGACTGTACTACCCTTTCTGTCATTGGGGTTCTTATGAGATCGCCTCTAGCCAAGCATCTCACCTCAAGCCTTTATCAATCTATGGGATCTTGGTTACCTACATGTCCACAGATCGAGACAAGAGACAAAGAAACAAAAGATACAAATCTCAATTGCAAACAAAATACAATACTCCCATGAATTAGGTGCACATAATCGCTGCGAGGTTTCTCCCCAACTCACATCCCGTGAGAACTACTCACTCATAACAAATAGATCGAAGATAGAAAACATCGCACAAATATTTAGATTGAAATCAAATATTCTTACAATGGTCACCGACTCACAAGGATATCTAAAGTACAAAGCAATGGCTATGGCTAGTGGAGGGGATGGATGATGGAAGTGATGAAAAATGGCATGGATCTCCTTTGGTGGTGTTGTGATGTAATCTGAGAATGGCACCTCTCTGGTCGGCAGCTGGAGCCTCAAAATATGTAGGCGTCTTCTCGAAAGTCATAGGGTTTGACGAGACGAGGAAAACAACACTTGGTACGGGCGGACGGTACGGTCGGGCTCTGCTCGTACCAGTGGTCGTTAAGTCTACTGACGCCTAGGAATGACTCGTTGATTACTTGGTCGTGTGAACTTCCTTAAAAACCTCCATTATGACTCCTGATTTCGCATTAAAAACTATGATTTCATACACAACACAATTCAAAGAAAGGTTTTTCATATCTTTGCAATTATTAGTCATTAGTGGCAAGGTTTAAGAGTTTCTTGTCAATTGCTTGACCGAAAACAATGTTTAAACGCGGTGGAAGATGGCTAATTTTGGAGCCACTAGTGGCATTTTATAAATTGAGATGCGATGAGTGCTGCCGTTTTATATTGCAAAAGAGATAAACATAGACACACAAATTTTTTTTAAGAAAACTAATACATAAGTTTTAGTACTAATAAAAGTTTAATGATATTTTTTCTATAAATATGTTTGTTGTAGCAGCAATGCACTCAGTTTACGTTTATTTGATTTGAAGGTCTTTGGTTCGAATCGCCTATGTGTGTGTGTGTCTTGGGTTTACATTTTTTCTTCTAGAAATATCGCATTACGGAGAGGCTGACATCATGGACTCACTAGCATGCAGCTGAAATAGATCGTATGGGCACCTAGAGGGGGGTGAATAGGTGCTACTTCAAATTTTAATGCTTTTTCAATTTTAGGCTTGACACAAAAGGTAAATTCTCTAGATAAGCTATTATGAAGAATTTCCCTATATGCAAACCTAACTACTAGCGAGTAAAGGCGAGTGAGAAAGAGGAACAAGTAAACCGTAGTGGAGCACGTGGAGACACAGGATTTGTCTTAACATAGTTCCTTCCTTGTTAAGGGAAGTACATCTGGGTTGGAGGGGTGGGTGGTACTAAGACCACCACGCCACAATAGGCCTCACCCTATTCTCCAATGGATCCCGCCAGCAAAGGCTTGATCCACCTTTCCACTATAGGAACCCTTCGAGGCGGGAACCGGCGCCTTTACACAACTAGCGGGGCACAACTCCACAACCAAATTGGAGGCTCTCGTAACGACAACAAGCTGCCACAAGAACAAGTTATCAATAACAAACACAATGTCTAGATATTAACGAGAATACTAGATCGGGGATTTCTCCAAGTGAATGGAGTTGAGTTGATGCGTTTGATTCATGATAACGATGTAGATAGCGTTCAGGTGGTTGAAGTGGGAGATCTAGAGAGAGAGTACTTGCAACAGGTCTGGTCTTTTCGAATGAATCAAGAAGTCTGAATGGAGGGGATGAAGGGGATTTTGTACCCCTTGCACCCACTGAGCCGTTGAAGCCATTTGGGGCCGGATTATCCAGCCCAAGTGAGGGCCGGATTATTCAGCCTGGGGAAAACTCCACCCCAGACTCGGATTATCCGAGAAATAATCCACCCTCACACAGAACGACGCGCCGAGCCTTCCCTTGATCATCTCCTGGAGGCCGGTTTATCCGGCCCCTTGTGAGGACCGGATTATCCGGTCAGGGATGGAAAATCCGCCCCTGTTCGGATTTTCCGGGAGAAAATCCGAAGCTAGACAGAGCGTCGCGCCTTGCCTGCCTTTGATCGTCTTCTGGGGGCCGGATTATCTGGCCCAAGGCGAGGGCCGGATTATCCGGTTAGGGGAAGAAAATCTGCCCCTGTTCGGATTTTCCGGAAGAAAATCCGTCCCAGACAGAGCGACGCGTCGTGCCAGCCTTTGCCAAATGAGTTAGGCCGGATTATCCAGCTCTTGATGGGGGCAGATAATCCGGCCCCCCAAACACAAAAACATTCCATGCACACTTAGTACACATGAGAAAACTCCACGACATTGTTATCTAACACAACAAAAACACAGGGAACCATGAAATGTTCTTTCAATCTCCCCCTTTTTGGTGTTAGATGAAAATACTAGGATTTGCAAGATAGTTCTCAAGACAACAAAAATTAATGAATGAATAAGACTCCCCCTCAATGTGTACATACCAGAAAAATGCATTTGATTTCAAATACACACAAGAGGGTAAAAGTCTACTTCATTGAAACATATGTGAAAAGCTCATACCACCGGGAGGGAGACATATGCATCCTCAAGACATTATAAGAGTATCCAATGATAGCCATAGTGAGTGCCTCCCTTGATAAAGATATACAATATAGCCCTAAGAATATCCAATATGATAGATGACTCAATATGAATAGTCCACGAGGTAAATCCACAGCCACACCAACATAGTCTCATACGGCACAAAACACACATAAAAGTTTGACGCTAAAAGGGCACAAGCGAGAAAAAAACGAAATGCTAAAGAGCAAGAACTTGTGCCCGACCCATGCAAATCCTCGGAGACCTAATAGAACTACTTCTCCTCCTTTGGCATCGAGATGCCAAAAAGGAAGAAGAGCGATGCTAACGCCCCAAGGGATCACTCAAAGTCCTCATCCTCGTCCTCGTCCCCGTCCTCGTCCTCATCCTCAAGCTCCTCGGTGTCATCCTCCTCATCATCAACAGTGTTCGCGGAAGGAAACAGGTGGCGCTCCAGCTCTCCATAGTTAAGCCCAGAAGAAGAGGTCCACCGAGCATAGTGTGTGGGAGGAGTAGGAGCAGGGGGATCACCTGAAGCACCGGACACATGGTGAAGGATGAGCTGCTGAGTGTGAGCCATCTCATGGAGCTGCTTGTAAGCCTCATACTGGCCCTTGTGGGTGTCCACGCCCATGCAAAGAATGTTCCGCTAGAACAAGTTCTGCTGGTTGATCTCACGAGGAATAGGAGGCATTGGGGGCCTACGAGCACTAGCACGAGCATCCCTCATGAGTGCCTCAGGAACAGAGGAGGGGTGAGAGGTCTTTCTAACCTTGGTGTAGATCTTCTTAGACTTGTGCACAACATCAATGTTGAACTATTCAGTGGGGAGCATGTGCTTGATCAGCATCATGATGTATGTAGCATATGGGATGGAAAGCCTGTTGAACATGGCATCGATCAACTCATGGTAAATAAAATCCATCACATCTAGTTTGTATGACACGGACTCATCCTCACAGGAAGCCACCTCATGAGAGAAGGCAAGAAGCTGAACTAGGTGACCATGGATGTTCTGATTGTTTCCACCACTTGGAGTGATAGAATCACGAAAGAGACCCACCAAGCTAGCATATATGGAAGATAGACCATCAAGGGTACCCACAATACCATTGTCATCGGTGCATGGAGAGAGGGCGGCATCTTTATTGGGCTTGAGTTGGGTGATGATGCGGTGACAACTAGCACAGTCCCTGTGGCCGTAGGGACCACCAAGAACCTCAGAAAAATACGGAAATCAGCTTGCATAGGCCTGTCACGAGTCATCCACTTCATGGTGCGGTGCTCATCATCCCAAATGACTAAGGTGGAGAAGAACTACTTCACAATCTCAGAATCATAGGAGCATTGGAGGGCCATGAGATGGTGCAACACCATCCTCCCAGACACATACATGGCATCAACAAGGTGAGGCTTCTCCAAGGCCTCAGCAAGAACCAGAGGATGCATATGCCGAATCTTCTGCTGAGCATACACATCTTCATAGATACCCTTTTGTTCAGCGCACGAAAAATGAGAGTCACCCAGCTCAGTATCATGCGGCATTTCATCAAACAGATCCTGATGACGAATGCAGGAGAAGATAATAGGATCCATCTTCTTATAGTTAATCTTGGGCCCTTTGCCCTTCCTCTTGGACACACTCTTCCTATCCCTCTTTTCTTGTTCAGCCATGCGCTTTTCCTCGTTCTTCCTTCTCCTCAGCTCAGCCTCATCCACTAGGTTACCTTGTCCGTCGTCCTAAAAGTATTTAGCACGAGGATGGCGCTTGTAGGTCTGGGGAGCACTAGAACCACCTATGAAGGGAGCAAGATGGCTAGCATGGGGATAAGCATACACACAAGTCCAAGATAGAACGTAGAAAGAGTAGGCAAATAGTTCATAGTCCAATCCTACTCAACGCACAAATTTATACGAAACTGAACCAGTTTTGAGTCTGTCAGGCCGGATTATCCGGCCTGGCCAGGGGCGGATAATCCAATCCTGGAAGAAATTTTCAAAATCGCCTAGATTGAAAGCAAAAGAGTAGATCGGGCCTAGATACTACAAGACTACAATTTCTACGCGAAACAACACCGTTCTAGACAGCGTTCCACCCAATAAGTAACACATCTAGACAAAGATGGGGAGAGAGGGAGTTACCCTCACTCATTGGAGGAAGAACGCGGAGGAGAAGGTACCCGGAGGCACGGAGAATAAGATCCGGGGAGGCCCGGAGAATCCGGCGGCCAAAGAGGCTCTAGGGAGGGTGCAGGACGGTAGGCGGCGGCCGGGGAGAGGGAGAGGGTCGAGGGAGAACTGCTGATCGTTATGAGCCCTTCCCCCTAAACCCAGCCCTTAAAGACTGCATCCACCAGGGCCATATTATCTGGCCTATACTTGGGCCGGATTATCCGGCTTAAATTCTGAATTTCTATTGAACACAGATTCAGGCCCGCGCGTCCCAAAACAAAACCCCCACAAGGTGTACAAGGGACTTGTGTGCAAGAGAAGATGGCTTAGGGTAGAGAACGGCTTAGGATTAAGAGTGCCAAACTGAGATGGTACTACACACTCAAAATTGCAAGAATCAAATAAACTAAAAGCCAAAATTGAGCGTGATTCCCATAAAAACATGAGATGAGTTAAAACAACCAAAAAGATCCACATAAATCCAACTCTTCTCATGGAAGAGGGCGGTGGCCGAAGCCACCTTGTTGGAGTGTATGGTATGACACTATATCTTGGGTTCATGACCAATACTCATCAATAAGCTCACATATCACAGTGATATTAAGAGAAATGATTTGACTTGCTATCGGCATTATGGGGGAGGGTTAGCCCAATCAATTAGGACCACACTCCCCCTATATCCATGCCCACACCTAGACCAAATAAGAATGAGATGTAAGAGTGAGTGCATGGGTAATCAAGACAAGCTCCTTGAATCAATGATATTTAGCTCATTCCTCAAGTAACAAAACTTTGCTTCGTCAAGTGGCTTCGTGAAAATATCAGCAAGTTGGTTCTTCGTGCTCACAAAAGATAGATCAATATCGCCTCGAGCAACATGGTCTCGAATAAAGTGATTCCGAATCTCAATATGCTTCGTCCTTGTGTGTTGTACCGAATTCTATGCAATTTTGATTGCACTTTCATTATCGCATAAAAGAGGCACTTTGTCACAATTGACACTGTATTCCTTTAAAGTTTGCCTCATCCATAATAACTGAGTGCAGACACTAGCAGCAATTCAGCTTCAGTGGTGGAGAGAGATATACAATTCTGCTTTTTAGAAGAACAACAGACTAGAGATCTTCCCAAGAACTGACAAGCTCTAGAAGTTGATATCCGATCATCCTTATCACCAGCCGAATCTGAATCTGTATAACCACATAGAGAGAAAATTCGAGCCCTTGGGATACCATAAACCAAAGTTAGGGGAATGAACCAAATATCGGAAGATCCTCTTGACCGCCACTAAGTGGCTTTCTTTAGGAGCTGCTTGATACCTTGCACACACCCCCACACTCAACACAATATCAGGTCTAGATGCGCATAGCTAAATAAGAGAGCCGATCATGGACCGGTATACCTTTTTGTCCACATCTTTAACGTGAGGATTGAGTTTAAGGTGACATTTTGTTTGCATCGGAGTGGCGACGCCATTAAGATCTATCATCTTGACTCTCTTGAGCATGTATTGGATGTATTTTGCTTGATTGATGAAGGTTCCTTCTCTAAGTTACTTGATTTCGAATCCAAGAAAGAGCCGTAACTCCCCCATCATAGACATCTCAAACCTGTCAGTCATAAGCTTTGAAAATTCATCATTAAAAGCTTTATTAGTAGAGCCAAAGATGATGTCGTCTACATATAGTTGGCATACAAAGATCTCCCCCTTAACCTTCTTAGTAGAAAGAGTGGGATCGTTTGCCAAACTTCGAAGCCACGGTCTATCAAGTGCTCTTTAAGGTGCTCATACCACGCACATGGGGCTTGTTTAAGGCCATAGAGTGCCTTATCGAGTTTGTAGACATGGTTCGGAAACTTAGGATCCTCAAATCCTGGGGGTTGTTTTACATATACCAACTCATGTAGAGGACCATTAAGAAAAGCACTCTTAACGTCCATTTGCTGTAATTTAAAATTATTATGAGCAGCATAAGCAAGAAGGATATGGATGCACTCAAGACGAGCCACAGGAGCATAGGTCTCGCCGAAGTCAATTCCATCAACTTGGGAATAGCCTTGTGCCACGAGTTTCGTCTTGTTCCTCACAACAATGCCATTCTCATCTTGCTTGTTTTTAAATATCCATTAGTGACGATAACATTGCGGCAATCCTTGGGCTTCTCTACTAATTTCTAGACCTTGTTGCGTTCAAAGTTATTCAACTCTTCATGCATAGCAACAACCCAGTCCGGATCTTCAAGAGCTTCAAACACTTTCTTGGGTTCCACCATTGAGATGTGGGCTTGATGCTCACCGAAACTTGCCAACTCCCTTCTTGTGGAAACCCTTCGTCAAAGATCACCTACAACTTTGTCAAGAGTGTGACCCCTTAACTCAAGGTTCCTATCGGCACGAGCTTTATAATGAAGTTCAATTAGCTTGTTGTCTCTTGGGGGAATAACTTCTCATTTGAGTCTTCGTTGGAATCATTGGCTGGGCCTTGATCTCTAGCTTGATTAGCAGGAGTAGGATATGATGGACCACGCCCTTGATGAGGATCAACAGCCGTAACAGGAGGCTGCTGTTCTTCAGGAGTTTCAGGGCCAGATAATCCGGCAGTGGGTGGGGCCAAATAATCCGGCCTGGGAGATTATGAAGTACCTTCACTATCTTGACTAGAACGTGCTCGAATTGGTGAGTGGTCGGATAATCCGGGGTCAGCTAGAAAATCCGGCATGGGACTTGCAGCTATTTCTTTGATAGGATGATCAATTTGGTCATCAGTGGAGTGATGGTCGGATGATCGGGTGTTGACCAGATAATCCGGCCTAGAGGATTTAGGAGAAAGTTGACCTTCAACGTTTGGTGGAGTTGGTGTAGAAGTTTCTACCGTGGTTGGAGCATGTTGAATCTGTGTAGATGAGGGCTCTACATGAGTAGAGCATTGTCCTCCCCGATCCGCCACAAGGGGTTCCTCAATGGGGAGGAAGAATCCCACGCCCATTCTTCTTATGGCATCTTGGGGTATTTCAACATCTGCATCACAAACATCAAATTGCCCCGCACGGGAGCCATCATTTTCCTCGAACACCACACTACAAGATTCTACAACAGTTCCGGAGAGCTTATTGTAGACTCTATAAGTGTGGGATTCGGCACCATAACAAATAGAAATGCCTTCGAAAGCCTTAGACTCAAATTTAGATAAACGAACCCCTTTTACGAGAAAGAAACACTTACAACCAAATACCCGGAAGTATGAGATGTTTGGCTTGTTAGAGTTAAGTATTTCATACGGAGTCTTGTCCAAGATTTACGGAGATATAGCCGGTTGGAGGAATGACAAGCGGTAGATATTTCTTCAGCCCAGAAGTTATATGGAGACTTGAATTCAGCAAGCATAGACCTCGCCATATCCATTAGGGTCCGATTCTTCCTCTTGGCAACACCATTTTGTCGAGGGGTGTACGCAGCGGAATATTCATGTCTTATCCCCTCTTCACTTAGGAATTCATTTAAGGTGTAGTTCTTGAACTCGAAGCCGTTATCACTTCTTATTGCCAATATAGGAACATTGTGTTGTTGTTTAACCTTGTTGGCGAAGTCGATGACCATTTGTTGAGTCTCGCTCTTCAACTTGAAGAAATAGACCGAAATGTATCTTGAGTAATCATCAACAATCACAAGGCAGTACTTCTTCCCACCGAGGCTTGCATGAGATGGAGGTCCAAAGAAGCCCACATGAAGTAGCTCCAAGATCCTCTTTGATGAAATAATAGTCTTCCTTCGATGAGGAGAGTCATGCATTTTCCCTTCAACACAAGCCCTGCAAACACGATCTTTGGCAAAGGAAACATTTTATTTTAGTCCAAGGATGTGGCCACCCTTGTGGAGACTTTGCAAAGTTCTCATGTTGATGTGGGCTAGTCGGTGATGCCATAACGTACAGGTCATTTTTGACATATCCCACAAAAGCAACTTTTAGAGACTTGCTCCACAAGAGTACCACCAAATCAGCATCAATAAAAACTACAAATCCCATCTTACCAAGGGCGTGAACTAGAAGTAAATTGTAACCGAGGGTCTCAACAAGCATGACGTCCACGAGAGAGATATCGTGACCAACCACAACTTTGCCGAGACCCAATACCTCAGATTTTGACTTGTCACCATAAAAGACGGTTATATGATCATGATTTGGCCGCATCTCTGTGATGATCTCCTTGCTTCCGGTAATGTGACTTGTGCACCCGCTATCGAGTACCCATTTAGACCCATCGGAAGCATAGCCTTGCAAGAAAGTTACTTCTTAGGTTTAGGTACCCATTTTTCAATGGGTCCTCTCATGTTAGTGACAAGGGTCTTGGGAACCCAAATAGACCAAGGAATATAAGGACCTCTAGAACTAGCATAAACATCACCATAATAATCACAATATAACTCATAGTTAGGATTACTAGCCCCTGCAAAACCATCATAATTAGATTTGTCATTAGTGGTGGTGCTAGTCTTTGGTTGAGCAGTCTTGCTCTTGTTCTTCTTGTTCTTCTTGTTCTTTGTCTTGCAAATATAGCCAAGACCCACTTTTCCATTGTTTGTCCTTTGCTTGCTAAGAACCTCATCTAGAACTTCTTTACCTTTGTGTTGAGATCCCTTTGCAAGTTCTTCTTGTCCACAAAATGGTGTGGAGCTGCTGGGCATATCATACTTCTCCAATTGAGTTTAGAGATGGTCACGAGACTCATTTAGAGTAGAATGTTCACTCTCCAAAGCCTTGTGAGCAATGTCAAGTTTCTCAAACTTCTCCAAGTGTCTAGCATGAGCAGTCCCAAATTCAATCTTTTCCCTTTATAGTTTCTTTAGCTTAGCAAGAGCGTTGTCACGCTCTTTGATGAGCTGAGCAACAACCTCTTCATGGGACTCCTCAATTGACTCAAGTCTCTCTTCCAAGGATACTCGAGCTTCCTCTTCTTCTTCCAAGGCATTCTTCAAGGAGGCTATTTCCAATGCATGTTCTCTTTCAATTCTACCCTTTTGTTCTAGAAGATCCTCGGATTGGGCAAGTTGACAAATAAGAGCATCAAAATGAAGTTTGTGCTCACCTTGCAAGTTAGTGAAGAAGGTGTCTCAAGAAATAACTTCTTCTTTTATCTTAAGACTAGTATGACCATCCATATCAATATTTATGTTAGTCTTAGGAAATGAAGAAATAGAAGATGATACCTCAGACCCTCTTTCCATAAGGCAGGTGGCATTGTTGTTAATGACGTTTTAGTTTGGAGAGTAGAAGAGTGATGATGGAGTAGATGTGGTGACTATAGCAGCCACCTCATGAGTACTATCTTCATCCTCTTTATCTTCACTTGCATAGGAATATTCTTCTTGTGCCACCAAGACAATCTTGGGTTGCTTCTTATAAGGGCCATTCTTTTTGATAAATGGCTTCTTTCGAGGTGCCTTGGATTTTTATTTAAGGATGAGCCTGCCACCATTGTCTTCTTTATTTTGATATGGACATTCAACCACAAAGTGTAGCCTATCTCCACAATTTTAGCAAGTTCTTAGTTTTGGGTCATTCTCTCTTCTTCTACTTGACCCACTCTTGCGCTCGAGTTCCAACTTGGCCTTGGATGGATCCTTCCAGAAGTTCCTTGCATAGAAGGCCATGTACTCACCATGAGCATGCTTGACTTCCTCGGGGCAGCCCATGGAGACACCTTCGAAACCTCTTTCGTCCTCATCTTTCTCAATAACATTTTCCTTTAGAGCAACATTGACCCCTTTTTGCATACCAATGGCTCGGGAACGGGCATCTTCCGCGTTCTTAGCTGCAATGTTGAATGATGCCATTTCTTGCATGACTTCATTGGAAGTCATTTGTTGGTAGTTGTGTCTACCTTGCAAGCTCTTCAAGTCCGTTGGCTCAAAAGGCATTAAAGAACTCACATATTTCCTTTTTATCCATGCATCATGAATGTGAGTGGCTCCATGCTTTATAAATGTTGTTGCAATGCCCTTGAGTATTCTATACATATCTTCATGGTCTTCACTCTCCAACATGTAGAATCCTTCAGCTTCATTGCTAAGGTCATCATACCTATTCATCCTCATGCTTTCATTTCCAATAAAGAGATCAGTGAAACCATCCCAAGCTTCTTTAGAAGTGTTGAAATGCTCAATGTGGGGCATGTCCTTGGGACCCACTCTGAGCTGTATCATGTGGAGAGCCATTGCATTCCCCTTACTATCCACCACCTCTCTTCTTGTCAAGTTGGCGTGATCTCCTATATGAAGACCCTCTTCGATAATCCTCCAAAGTTCAATTGATGAACTACAAACATGTGACTTCATTAAGAATTGCCATTGATTAAAAGAAGACGCAATAAGCTTGGGTGGATCACCCCTATTGTTTATATGAGGATGAGGAATAGGTCGATCGGGGAATATCGGTGATGAAACTCACTATAATCCTCCTTACCACTTCTCTTCTTGGAGGTGGAACCATTATATTTTTCACCTACCACTTCATCTTCCTTAGATCCGGTGTTAGCCTTATCCTTGGATGATGGAGTGGCAACCTCAGAGGAAGATGGAGATGGGGCTGCGGATGACGTGAGGTGAGCAATCGTTTGTTGCATCTCCTCCATCTTGGTCTCAAAGGATTTCAAAAAGGTTGTTGCCAACATCTTGAGGTCATCCATTGTGACCTTGTCCACAGCCTCATTCCCATTGTCCTTGGTACCCATACTTCTCTTAGGCGGTTACACCCGAATAAAAAGCCGGTGTAACATCCCAGTTTCAGCAACCCTGATTAGCTGTTCAGAATGCAAAAATCAAGGGGAACAAAAACTTTTTCTTATTAAATTGTGCAGTGCTTGCTTGTTGTTGTATGTGCTTATGCTTCGGATTGTACATCTTATGATCTACTCCTTACCTCAACATCAGTTATCAAAAACCTATTTAACAAAACTATCCTGGCTCATTTTACATAGTCTCAAATGTTCTGGCATTTCAAAACATGAGCCAAGATGCTTATGTAACCAAACCTATTTTTAGTAGCTTCTATTGAGAAAACTATGGAGAGATATATAATATAATGTCCTTATGTTTTCAAGACAGAACCTTCAACTACTCCTACCTCTAGGATTTGCAAAACCTTGTATAAAATCATTGTATTCTACCCTTGGTAGGGATACCAAGGACTCTTACCTTATTCAAACTCCAACCTTTCAAAATTGCCCATCTTTACCTCAAGCTAAGCTTGAGGGTAACCCTAGTAGTAGTAGATTTGTTTGTAAGATGAGTTGCCATGATCTGCTATTTGACTTGATTGCTTAGAAGTAGTATGAGCTACCCTAGTAGCTCATCCTCTAGGATCAAGAAACTGTAAAATTCCCAAACCCTAAGCAATACAAGATGGATCTGATCTCTAGCCACTAGGTGACCATCAAAAACCCTTAACCAGATCAATTCTAAAGTGATCAAATCTAGAAGTTTCCAAGTCAAGGAAGACCAATATCAAGCATGGATCTTTCATACCCATTCCACACTTGATGATGCTTGGGTTCCCTTGCAACACATCAAAAACATCCCCTCTCATACTCTAGTCAAAATCCTCAAAACTGCCAAATTTGACTATGTCTGGAAACTGTTTCTACATCACCTTTTTGAATACCTCCCTCTCCCAAACCATGTGCATTTTTGGAAATGCATTTGGACCATATTGTTACACATACTAAGGAATACCAAGGAACACTTTTCCGCTTGGTTATATCATCGTCCCACCCACTTGTTCTTGATGGTTTTGCAGGCAAGAAAATAACTACACCTACAAATCTAATCAACATGCCTACCTTGACAGAAGCTCACACCATCATCCAACCTTCCATGGACCAAATATTTGCATTGTTGTGTTCTACTCATATAGTTCTATCAAAATATACCTCACGTGTTCCAAGTGGATCTTTTTGCTTCTTAAACCCACAAGGTTTTGAAGGCTAGTTGATAATCTGCCTTGGGAGGCTTATTTTATTCAAAGTTTGAAATAAACTCTTGGTGAACTCAAGAAAGATAAAGCTCAAACCCCTATACCAGGTTGATGTACATCACTTGGCCTACCCAACCATATATCCCATGCCCCAAGGCGAGATCTAAGCTCCAAGATCCAACCAGGTTTCCGTGGTATAAAAATAACATCAGCCTAGATCCTCAACTCCTTGTTTTTCCATCTAATTCAAGTTAGATTTCCATTTCCCAAGGTTGGAAATGCTTGCTACACCTTGTCTACATCATCTACCTTGATCATCAAGATTTATCATATATTATCCATAATTATAATGGCTCAAAAACCATTTAATTCCTTTAATGGACAAAAACTCCAAAACTTAACCTATAGAAGAAAGTTTGGTTTTTGCCAAAACATTTCTCCAACTTTTGGCTCAATTGGGGTCCACATATCATACCCTATCTTCCCACTTCATAAATAAATATTTTTGAAGAGCTTTATTATTTCTTTTTGCCCATTTTCTTAAATGGCAAAAATAGAATAATAATTGCATTAAATACTTTTATTCCCCACTAAATCATGGGAAAATTCCTCAAAGTGTGGATTCATAATTGGGACCTTCCCAAACCAAAATCTCACCTTGTCTAGTTCAAATATCTCAAAGAAAATCGATAAAACCATTTCAGCAATATTTGAATAACTAATATGAAAGGGATCTAGACTCTTCAGAAAAATCCGAAATAATTACAGGGCATGTATCTTGGTCGCACCTATCTACTAGTACCCTTGTTCCAGCATGCCAAGATCAAACTCTTAAACTTGATTCACAATCCCCTCTTTAGCCAATATTTGAGATTTTGCAAACTCAAGCTTCTAAACCAACCCAACCACCACCAAATTGGTCAACCAAGCTTGCACAACACATTTCTCACTCCCTTGGTCGAAATTACTGTAGCACTTCCCTCTTGGGTCCCATGTGCTTGTGAAGAGTGAGAGACAGAAACATATTTACACTTATTGCAAATCTTGGTATTAAAAGGGGCAGCAGCCACACCACCCGCTTCCACCACTCACTGCTCGAACTCAGTGTCCCACCTCATATCTCCACCATCCTAGATGCCCAATGCTTGACTAACACCCTCTCCCCAAACTCCTCCTACACCATGCCCACCATGGACCTCCTCCTCCCCAAATAAATAGGCAAGAGGCCACCCCTGCGCCTCTTAGCCTCTCATTTCCTCCCCTTGCTCCCCACTTACCTCCCCCACGAACACCTCCTTACTCCCCTGCCCTGTCTTGCTCGAGGAAGGAGCAAAGGAATCTCTCGGCCATGGGAGAGTTTTGAGTGTAGCTCTTCCTTCCTTGCTCACCTCCCTCTGCATGTCACCGTGCTGCAGCCTGCTTGATCTTCTCTAGCTGACCCTAGTCTTCTTTTGCCCAGGAACACCCCTACCATCGTCGCCAGCGAGCATCGAAGCAAGCTCCGTGGGCGTCGTCGTGTGAGCCAATCTCTGTTGCGGAACCAGGCCGTGCCGCCCACCGTTTTACTCCCTGCACCGAGCCGCGTCACCCCATCGCCTCCTCATCGCCGCTCAAGCCCTCAGGTGAGCTCCCCACGGTCTCCCCGACGCTGTCTAGGGTTTCCGCCGGCGGCGCTCTATTCTGCGGAGACGACGAGCAGGCACCGTCGATCTCCTATAGATCCAATGGCCCGCGCTGCTCCTTACCCCTTCGCCCTCCCGCACTCACTGACAGGCGGACCCTATTCGCAGGCGGTTTGAAAACTCTCCTGCGCGCAGCCCCGCCTCGCTGGGCCGCCTTGGCGCTGTGCGGCCCAACTGTGCCCAGATCCGGCCCAGCACCACCGCCCTTTTATTTTACTATTTTTTTCTAGATCTGTTAAATATCTGACCAGTTTAAAACCATATGAAAATGGAAAATGTGGTATTTCATCCAAATACATTTTTTACCATGTTCATGTGTGTTTTGTGCAACATGCAGAACTGGTCTTTTGCTAAAAATAATTTTCATTATTTATTCGCAATTAATCTACTAAAAAGTATCCTCTGCACACAAAAAATACCCTAGCAAATCCTAGAACACAAATGGATTGATTTAGCTTCCCTATGGTATGTGTTCTCCTTTACCATCTTTCAGCATTGGTCCCATGCCAAGTGGAACAGTAGTAGTAGTTTGACAAAAATAACAAAAACAAGCCATTTCACACTTTAGGAAATTCTCTAGGTCAAACCAAAGGTTGGAATGACCTAATTCCAATTCTCAGTGAGGTGGTACACTCAATACTACCAGAATCCAGGAGATCAAGATTTATTGCGCTTCTGAGGATTTCTAATGATTTAAACAGTTATGTCCATAGTGTTATCACTAGATAGATCATCACAGTAGCTCTACAACCCCAAAAAGGTTGATTCCAATTTCTTTAGAAATGTATTATAAATACCTACCATGTTACCTTAGAATCAACTCAAAAGCTTTTGTATATTTAATTTGGTGAAAAGGGCAAAACAGCTCCAGAACTACCTTTGATAATTTCCTAAGGGCGTTCTGGTAATTATTTTGACACGATTCCAACTCTCAGTGAACAAGTGCATCAAGCCCTACCTAACCACCCAAGGAAATAATTTTTTTACATACAAAACATTTCTGGTGAATTATTACCTAAAACTAGAGCCTTTATCACTAGAAAATTTATAAGAAATTAAAGAAAATTGATAAAATCATGAAACCACTTTTGTTGGTCTGGTTTTGTCAAAACCTACTAGATGGTATTCTGGTTACACATTGCTACCATACTTACCTAGGCCTTGGTCCCAAACCCCTTCATTAGTGGTTTTGAACCTTTTCCCGAATAAAGGAAACCCCACTACTGCAATTAGGGTTTTAGAAATGGTTCTAAACTCAACCACTCAAAACCTACTGAATATTATACTTGTATTGTCCACTTTCTTGCTGTGTGAATGTCCACTTGTATGCCATGTTTTTATTGCGGTCTTGCTTGTTTGCATGTATACTCGATGACGACGATAGTTGTGCTTGTATTAACGCCGAGAAGAAGAGATCTTATTATTATTAATATTGGTATTCTTGGATTATCTAAGGAAGAAGTCTAGGGACATATTGCCATATTACTGATCGCAGGAAAGCAACCTTATTGCTCATAAGCCTTTTCCTATTGTTTTACTTATGCATGGTTTACTTACTGCTTTATGAAAACTGCATTGTTTCACTATATGATGTTCTCTACTTGGTAGTGGCTTGGCTTCTCCAAATCATTACACTTTTGTACTATTATGTACAATCCTCTTGATGACACCTATTTAACCCTAGTATGATAGATGGTGTATTACACCATACCCCTTTGGAGACCCTGTTTTAGCCGAAGCAAAACTAGAGGATGGGAAAACCCCCAAAAAACTTTTACTAAAAGTTTTATGATAAAACCTTGGTGAGGTGGGACCTCCAAAGAGATGTTGAGAAATAAAAAGGTTTTGTTTTAAAAAATGCTAAAGGAAATATGGAGGAAAAAGGTTTACGAAAACGCACCCGGTTCTTTGCAGTTTTGCTAGAACAATTAACCCATGCAACCACATTACTCTAGAATGGGACAGGGATGGATTTGATGTTTGTCTATTCTGGTATACGCTTCCTCGCAACTACTACAAGGGATCGCAATCCCCGGAGGCTGGGCCTTCTCCCGTAAAGGTCCATGTGGGACATCGACCTGGAGAAGGAACGACTTGTCTGTAGGCAGCCATGCGTTACTATGAGCCCCTCATTGAAAGCGCCCACTGTGTGAAGTGTAAAATGCGCTCCTGTTAGTCCTCGGTACCCTACGTCCCGGTGTTGAGGGGAACAACACTCATAGGGTAGGCACTTATACTGGAGTGGCATTCGGAGAGTCTTGATCGGTTACCCAACCCACGATCGGTGTAGATCAGGGTAGTGTACCCGGATGGTGTGGGTAAAGTGTACAACCTCTACAGAGCGTGAAATTATTTGAATAGCCGTGTCTGCGGTCAAGGACGGTTGGGAAGGTTGCTGTAGAACGGTGCTGGTTTTGTTTTCAAAAAAGGATTTTCTGAAAAGCAATGGATTTGGAAAGGTTTTGACCATGGGATGGTCGGAAGGGAAAGAAAGGAGTTTTGTTGTGGGACGACTGGAAGAAAGGAACAAATGGGTGACCCCATCCAAATAGTTTTCAAGTTTTACAAATGTTTCCAAAAAGGTTTATAAAAGTTTTCAATAAAGATATGTAGATGCTATATCTACAAGAGAAACTATTTAAGAAAAGAACCCCGCTTGGAGCCCTCCTATTACCACAGCCATATTGCATATCTTATTGTTATTATAATTCTCTTAAGGTGGTTTGCGAATACATTCAAAGTACTCACTGGCATTGTCCCTGGCTATTAACTTGGTCAGATTTCAAGAAGGAGGTGAAGTGGACGACTATGCGAGCAAGTATGTTCTCCTAGTCAGTTGCTTGTAGGTTAAGGCAGGGCTCGGGCTCTACGCTTAATAAAGTTCCACTGATGTTGATCGATGTAGCCATAATGGCAATTAAGGTATGGCATGTATTCGTTAAGTATGGGATGTTTACTTTGATACTTGTCGGTTATGTTCCACGACTAACTGATCATGGGATCTGGTTGTATGCATAACAAGATTCTCGGAGGATTAATCCGGGAGCCTCACAGACTTGGTATCAGAGCAATCCTGACTGTAGGAGACCTTAGTTAGCATGGACGTTAGACAGGAAACGACAAACCTATTTTCTAAACGACAAGGGGGAAGAGATGACGATTTGCAAAAGTGCTTAAGTCTTTTCCCCTCCATTTTTGAAAACTACTTGCATTAATATGATTTTCTAATCTTAAAATCTTGCACACTTGTCAGTAACCCAACCCTACCTTAAAAGTTTGTTGTAGATGGCCTTTTTCCACTCAGAGCGCCTCATCATTGGAGACAATTTCTGGCACTTTGAAGAGCAGCTCCACGACCTGCTGAAGAGAGTCAATAGGCCTTCACCAAAGATTGAAGGAACTGAACTCCCTTGCAGTAACACCAATGTGATGCAATGGGTCATCAAGGTTGTAATTCCCTCCCCCGAAGAGGACACCGCACCCACAATCTTCACCTTCCTCGACAGCAACTGGGTAGATGGTGTGGTGCGAGCTATACAGGAGATCATGGCGCACCTCTGCAAGATCCACGAAGATGAGTTGAAGGATACACCCTACGACCTGTTTGGAAAGCACGACCAAGGTGGAATTCCCACCGAGTCATTCCTCACCTGCTGCATTGGAATCAGTTAGAAAACATGGAATACCTACTCCAACGTTCCCAGGAAGATCTTGACAAGGCTAGGCGAGAGAATCTGCTTCTAAAGATGGATATCAACCTACTCCGTAATCGCGGAAGAAGTCTTAGAGCCACTAATGCTCGCTTGGAGAAGAAGTTGACCATTGAAGTACCCCCAACTTCTTAAGACGAAAATCCTAGGACTGACGATGAGCTCCCCTTCCTCAACGAGTACCACCCTATCATATAGTCAGCCGCGCCGGCCGAGCCAACCTCCAATCCTGCACCTTGGGAGGGCACCACTTTCACCTTCACTGAAGCCGAGCTGAATATCCCCCATATCCCAGAGGATATGCAGTAGCTGGAAACCCCCCTGAAGTCAGCAACAAACTGCAGAGGCCCCCTCCGAATAATAAACCATATTATCGAACTCACCCATCTAGCAATAGGGTAGAGTCATGTATCGTCCCTGACGCGGTTTGTAATATTAAGGACTACTGACACCTCTGGGTGCAGCCTGGCTTATTTTGTAACAACTCCCTTGAAATGTTGTGCTTGCTCGGTGTTTTCCTTTGCGTATTTTACCCATGATGTTGCATCAGACCCAACCCGGAACCACCCCCCCCCCTAGTTGGCCGTGTTTGCTTACCTAAGGGCATCATGTGTTGCTTGATGGGTGATGTTTGCCTAGGACATTGCGATCCCCTTGCTCTGTTTGCCTTGTATGTGTGTTCTTGTTGCTTAGACCTCTGACAAATGTGACTCGAGGAGCGGTACCCTACCTAGTAACTTAGGAATAACCCTCGGCTGGTTATCGCCAACGAGAACTTCGACTAACCCTGGGAGTATACGAAAGGAAGAGTGCCCCAAGAACCAGGACTTTGACATCTTCCAGTTACAACCCCCACTCTAAAGACTCTGCCTTAGAAGGATGACATACCCTGTTCCACTCACCTCTCAAGACTCGCCGACAGCACAACACTCCACTCTTCATCGGCCAAATTCTAGCAAGAGTCATGTTGAAGCCGAACGTCTACCACCGAAGGATCCCCAATATCTACGAGAGACTACAATACTTGCCAACCAAGACATGAAGTACAATCTTACTGCACTAACCTTCGGTATATTAGGGATCCCGATAGCCCCAATTAACTAACTACTAGGTCGATCCTACCCCAAACCCAAGAAAAGTTCCTCACTAGAAAGCCAGGATACCCCAAAATCATAAAGATAAGACTGCATGAAGACAACGAGTCTACTCCACCATCGAGTAGAAGCGACATCAGGGATACCAGTGAAGGTGTCTCCCCTGAAGCTGGAGGCCTCTACCCTGAAGGAAGACTAGCAAGAAGAGTCGTTAACACCTATTTTTCCCTGAGCTAACTCCTTAAGGCTTCGCAAGAAAACCACCCCGGGTTCTCACAATAGAATGACACTCGAGGAACTCAACTCAAGACCGTAGGAGATACAACCTTCATTATCACCACATCAGCCCTTCAAGACGAAGGATATGCACCACTCTCAAAGGACCTTAATGAAGCTCTAAGGTGGAAATACTGATGTATTCTCGAGCCACCCTAGTTTAACCGTAAGGGGGAAAGACTGTGTCTTTACCAAAATAGAATAACCCTTTGTCGGAAGCAATTCAGCAGATAGACCCAAAGTCGTGAACTAGGATCCTATAAGCCCATAAGAGCAACATCGTAAAAGCCTTACAAAAGGAAGACCATCCATCACCATCAGGACTGAAGTCTGCTCACTTCTCCGTGCATCCAAGAAGATTGAAGCCTCACTTCACTGGCAAAGTAATCATGATCAAGGATGGAATCCGTAAGTTAGTGTGCTTGAGACGCTTAGTGTTAACCCCGACTCAAAATCCCCAAACCCTACTCTCCCTAATCTCGGGATGAGATTATTTAAGGGGGAAAGGTCTGTAACATCCCAGTTTCAGCAACTCTGATTAGCTGTTCAGAATGCAAAAATCAGGAGGAACAAAAAAATTCTTATTAAATTGTGCAGTTCTTGCTTGTTGTTGTATGTGCTTATGCTTCTGATTGTACATCTTATGATCTACTCTTTACCTCAACATCAGTTGTCAAAAAGCGATTTAACAAAACTATCCTGAATCATTTTACATAGTCTCAAATGTTTTGGCATTTCAAAACATGAGCCAAGATGCTTATGTAACCAGAACTATTTTTAGTAGCTTCTATTGACAAAACTATGGAGAGATATATTATATAATCTCCTTATGTATTCAAGACAGAACCTTCAACTACTCCTGCCTCTAGGATTTGCAAAACCTTGTATAAAACCTTTGAATTCTACCCTTGGTAGGGATACCAAGGACTCTTACCTTATTCAAACTCCAACCTTTCAAAATTGCCCATCCTTACCTCAAGCTAAGCTTGAGGGTAACCCTAGTAGTAGTTGATTTGTCTATAAGATGAGTTGCCTTGATCTGCTGTTTGACTTGATTGCTTAGAAGTAGTATGAGCTACCCTAGGAGCTCATCCTCTAGGATAAATAAACTATAAAATACCCAAACCCTAAGCAAGAATACAAGATGGATGTGATCTCTAGCCAGTAGGTGACTATCAAAAACCCTTAACCAGATCAATTCTGAAGTGATCTAATCTAGAAGTTTCCAAGTCAAGGAAGACCAATATGAAGCATGGATCTTTCATAACCATTCAACACTTCAACATCATCCATTTGATGATTCTTGGGTCCCCTTGCAACCCATAAAAAAGATTCCCTCTCATAATCTGGTCAAAATCCTCAAAACTGCCAAATTTGACAAAGTCTGGAAACTGTTTATGCATCACCTTTTTGAATGCCTCCCTTTCTCAAACCATGTGCATTTTTGGAAATGCATTTGAACCATATTGTTAAACATCCTAAGGAATACCAAGGACCATTTTCCCCCTTGGTTAGATCATCGTCCAACCCACTTGTTCTTGATGGTTTTGTAGGCAAGAAAATAACTACACGTGCAAATCTAGTCAACGTGCCTACTTTGACAGAAGCTCACACCATCATCCAACCTTCCATGGACCAAATCTTTGCATGGTTGTGTTATACTCATATAGTGCTATCAAAATCTACCTCACTTGTTACAAGTGGATTTTTGTGCTTCTTAAACCAACAAGGTTTTGAAGGCTAGTTGATAATCTCCCTTGGCAGGCTTATTTTATTCAAAGTTTGAAATCAACTCTTGGTGAACTCAAGCAAGATCAAGATAATAACCCTATACCAGGTTGATGAAAATCACTTGGCCTACCCAACCATCTATCCCATGCCCCAAGGGGAGATATGAGCTCCAAGATCCGACCAGGTTTTGGTGGTATGAAAATAACATCACCCTAGATCCTCAACTACTTGTTTTTCCATCTAATTCAAGTTAGATTTCCATTTCCCAAGGTTGAAAATGCTTGCTACACCTTGTATATATCATCTACCTTGATCATCAAGATTTATCAAATATTATCCATAATTATAATGGCTCAAAAACCATTTAATTCCTTTAATGGACAAAAACTCCAAAAATTAACCTATAGAAGAAAGTTTGGTTTTTGACAAAACACTTCTCCAACTTTTGGCTCAATTGGGATCCACATATCATACCCTATCTTCCCACTTCCAAAAAAAATATTTTTGAAGAGCTTTATTATTTCTTTTTTCCCATTTTCTTAAATAGCAAAAATAGAATAATAATTGCGTTAAATACTTTTATTCCCAAATAAATCATGGGAAAATTCCTCAAAGTGTGGATTCATAATTGGGACCTTCCAAAACCAAAATCTCACCTTGTCTAGTTCAAATATCTCAAAGAAAATCGATAAAACCATTTCAGCAATATTTGTATAACTAATA
This sequence comes from Avena eriantha, assembly GCA_910589775.1. Lineage (NCBI taxonomy): Eukaryota > Viridiplantae > Streptophyta > Magnoliopsida > Poales > Poaceae > Avena > Avena eriantha. Next base: position 308,452,652 of record OU342745.1, read on the forward strand.
TGAAAGGGATCTAGACTCTTTAGAAAAATACCAAATAATTGCAGGGCATGTATCTTGGTTACACCTATCTACTAGTACCCTTGTTCAAGCATGCCAAGTTGAAACTCTTAAACTTGCTTCACAATCCCCTCTTTAGCCAATATTTGAGATTTTGCAAACTCAAGCTTCTAAACCAACCCAAACACCACCAAACTGGTCAACCAAGCTTGCACAACACATCTCTCACTCCCCTAGTCGAAATTACTATAGCACCGCCCTCTTAGGTCCCATGTGCTTGTGAAGAGTGAGAGAGAGAAAGATATTTACACTTATTGCAAATCTTGGTATTAAAAGAGGCAGCAACCACACCACCCCCTTCCACCACTCACTGCTCGAACCCAGTGTCCTACCTCATATCTCCACCGCCCTATATGCCCAATGCCTAACCAACACCCTCTCCCCAAACTCCTCCTACACCATGCCCGCCATGGACCTCCTCCTCCCCAAATAAATAGGCAAGAGGCCACCCCCGCGCCTCTCAGCCTATGATTTCCTCCCCTGCTCCCGACTTACCTCCCCCACGAACCCCTCCTCACCCCCATGCCTGTCTTACTCGAGGAAGGAGCAAAGGAAGCTGTCGGCCATGGGAGAGTTTTGAGTGTACCTCCTCCTTCCTTGCTCACCTCCCTCTGCATGTCACTGTGCTACAGCCTGCTTGATCTCCTCTACATGACCCTAGTCTTCTTTTGCCCAGGAACACCCCTACTGTCGTCGCTAGCGAGGACCAAAGCAAGATCCGCGGGCGTTGTCGCGGGAGCTAATCTCTGTCGTGAAACCAGGTCGTGCTGCCCACCGTTCTACTCCCTGCACCGAGCCACATCGCCCCATCGCCTCCGCGTCACCCCATCGAGCTCCCCATGGTCTCCCCGACGCTGTCTAGGGTTTCTGCCGGTAGCGCTCTGTTCTACGGAGATGACGACCAGGCACCGTTGATCTCCTATCGATCCAACGGCCCGTGCTGCTCCTTACCCCTTCGCCCTCCCGCACTCACTGACATGCGGACCCCACCTGCAGGCGGTTTGAAATCCCTCCCGCGCGTAGCCCCGCCTCGCTGGGCCGCCTCGGCGCCATGCGGCCCAACTGCGCCCAGATCCGGCCCAGCACACCCCGTGGCCCTTTTCTTTTACTAATTTTTTTTCCAGATCTGTTAAATATCTGACCAGTTTAAATCCATATGAAAATGGAAAATGGGGTGTTTCGGCCAAATAAATTTTTTACCATGTTCATGTGTGTTTTGTGGAACATGCAGAACTGGTCTTTTGCCAAAAATAATTTTCATTGTTTATTCGCAATTAATCTACTAAAAAGTATCCTCTGCACTAAATAAATTCCCTAGCAAATACTAGAAACCCAAATGGATTGATTTAACTTCCCTATGGTATGTGGTGTCCTTTACCATCTTTCGACATTGGTCCCATGCCAAGTGGAACAGTAGTAGTAGTTTGAAAAAAATAACAAAAACAAGCCATTTCACCCTTTACAAAATTCTCTAGGTCAAACCAAAGGTTGGCATGACCTAATTCCAACTCTCTGTGAGGTGGTACACTCAATAATACCAGAATCTAGGAGATCAAGATTTATTGAGCGTCTGAGGATTTCTAATGATTGAAACAGTTCTGTCCATAGTTTTATCACTAGATAGATCATTAAAGTAGCTCTGCAACTCCAAAAAGGTTGATTCCAATTTCTTCAGAAAGGTATTATAAATACTACCATGTGCCCTTGGAATCAACTCAAAAGCTTTTGTATATTTAATTTGATGAAAAAGGCAAAACAGCTCCAGAACTTCCTTTGGGAATTTGCAGATGGCATTATGGTAATTATTTTGACATGAATCCAACTCTCAGTGAACAAGTACATAAAGCCCTACCTAACCATAGAAGTAAATATTTTTTGGAGATATAGAACATTTTTGGTGAATTATTTCCTAAAACTAGAGCCTTTATCATTAGAATATTTATAAGAAATTAAAGGAAAGTGATAAAATCATGAAACCACTTTTGTTGGTCTGGTTTTGTCAAAATCTACCTGATGGTATTCTGGTTTCACATTTATACCATACTTACCCAAGCCTTGGTCCCAAACCCCTTCATTAGTGGTTTTGAACCTTTTCCCGAATAAAGGAAACCCCACTACTACAATTAGGGTTTTAGCTATGGTTCTAAACTCAACCACTCAAAACCTACTGAATATTATACTTCTATACTCCACTTTCTTGTTGTGTGAATGTCCACTTCTATGCCATGTTTTGATTGTGGTCTTGCTTGTTTGCATGTATACTCGATGACGACGATAGTTGCGCTTGTATTGACGCCGAGAAGAAGAGATCTTATTATTGTTAATATTGGTATTCTTGGATTATCTAAGGAAGAAGTCCAGGGACATATTGCCATATTACTGATCTCAAGCAAGCCACCTTCTTGCTCATAAGCCTTGTCCTACTGTTTTACTTATGCATGTTTTACTTACTGCTTTATGAAAACTGCATTGTTTCACTATATGATGATCTCTATTTGGTAGTGGCTTGGCTTCTACAAACCATTACGCTTTTGTACTATTAAGTACAACCCTCTTGATGACACCTATTTAACCCTAGTATGATAGATGGTGTATTACACCATACCCCTTTGGACAACCCGTTTTAGCCGAAGCAAAACTAGAGGATGGGAAAACCCTCGAAAAAGTTTTACCAAAAGTTTTATGATAAAACCTTGGTGAGGTGGGACCTGCCAAGAGATGTTGAGAAAGAAAAAGGTTTTGTTTTACAAAATGCTGAAGGAAAGAAGGAGGAAAAAGTTTTACAAAAACGCACCCGGTTCTTTGCAGTTTTGCTAGAACAATTAACCCGTGCAACCACATTACTCTGGAATGGGACAGGGCTGGATTTGATGTTTCTCTATTCTGGTATAAGCTGCCTCGCAACTAATACAGGGGATCGCGATCCCTGGAGGCTGGGCCTTCTCCCATAAAGGTCCATGTGGGACATCGACCTGGAGAAGGAACGAACTATCTGCGGGCAGCCAGGCGTTACTATGAGCCCCTCGTTGAAAACACGCACTATGTGAAGTGTAAAATGCGCTCCGGTTGGTCCTCGGTACCCGACGTCCCGGTTTGGAGGAGAACAACACTCATAGGGTAGGCACTTATACTGGAGTGGCATTCAGAGAGTCTTGATCGGTTACGCAACCCATGATCGGTGTAGATGAGGGTAGTGTACCCGGATGGTGTTGGTAAAGTGTACAACTTCTACAGAGTGTGAATCTATTCAAATAGCCGTGTCCGCGGTCATGGACGGTTAGGAAGTTTGCTGTAGCGCGGTGCTGGTTTTGTTTTCAAAAAAAGATTTTCTGAAAAAGCAATGGCTTTGGAAAGGTTTTGACCATGGGATGGTCGGAAGGGAAAGAAAGGAGTTTGGTCGTGGGACGACCGGAAGAAAGGAACAAATGGGTGACCCCATCCAAATAGTTTTCAAGTTTTACAAATCTTTCCAAAAAGGTTTATAAAAGTTTTCAACAAAGATATGTAGATGCTATATCTACAAGAGAAACTATTTAAGAAAAGAACCCCGCTTGGAGCCCTCCTATTACCACAGCCATATTGCATATCTTATTGTTATTATAATTCTCTTAAGGTGGTTTGTGAGTACGTTCAAAGTACTCACTGGCATTGTCCCTGGCTATTAACTTGGTCAGATTTCGAGAAGGAGGTGAAGTGGACGACTATGCGAGCAAGGATGTTCTCCCAGTCAGTTGCCTGTAGGTTAAGGCAGGGCTCGAGCTCTACGCTTAATGAAGTTCCGCTGGTGTTGATCGATGTAGACATAATGGCAATTAAGGTATGGCATGTATTCGTTAACTATGGGATGTTTACTTTGATACTTGTCGGTTATGTGCCACGACTAACTGATCATGCGATCGTGGTTGTATGCATAACAGGGATTCTGGGAGGATTAATCCGGGGGCCTCACAGCCGGGTCTCTGATACCAATTGAAATGGATCGTATGGGCACATAGAGGGGGGGTTAATAGTGCTATTTCAAATTTTAATGCTTTTTCAATTTTAGGCTTGACACAAAAGGTAAATTCTCTAGATAAGCTATTATGAAGAATTTCCCTATATGCAAACCTAACTACTAGCGAGTAAAGGCGAGTGATAAAGAGGAACGAGTAAACCATAGTGGAGCACGCGGAGACACATGATTTGTTTTACCGCAGTTCCTTCCTTGTTAAGGGAAGTACATCTGTGTTGGAGGGGTGGGCGGTACTAACACCACAACGCCACAATAGGCCCCACCCTGTTCTCCAATGGATCCCGCCTCCAAAGGCCTGATCCACCTTTCCACTATAGGAACCCTTCGAGGCGGGAACCAGCGCCTTTACACAACTAGTGGGGCACAACTCCACAACCAAATTGGAGGCTCCCGTAACGACAACAAGCTGCCACAAGAACAAGTTACAACTAAGAAACACAAGATCTAGATATTAACGAGAATACTAGGTCGGGGATTTCTCCAAGTGAATGGAGAGGAGTTGATGCGTTTGATTCGTGATGACGATGTAGATAGTCTCCTCCTTCAATTCCACCAAAGATCGAAGCCTTCAGATGGTTGAAGTGGGAGATCTAGAGAGAGGGTACTTGCAACAGGTCTGGTCTTTTTCAAATGAATCAAGAAGTCTGAATGGAGGGGATGAAGGGGCTTTTATAACCCCTGCACGCACTGAGCCGTTGAAGACATTTGGGGCCGGATTATCCGGCCCAAGTGAGGAAGAGTATCATTTTGCGGCCCGAAAGTTGGGGCGCCTAGGCAACACGGTACCCAAGTTGCTTACAATCAGCTGTGTTGCCCAAAGTTGGCGTGCCAAATACTCAGAGGGTCTTTTTCAGTACGAATTCAACTTTATCTTTCAATACAAAATATCAGGCTAACAGCCTTCAATTTGGCCCCCCTGTCAGCTTTCGCCGTTATGTCGCTGCCGTCGTGGCTGCCATGTAGGCTTGCAGCGTTGGCGCATGCATCCTTTACGCGTCTTGTTCTTCCTCCGAGGCGGCAATCTGTGGTCGCAGCCATGGCGCGGAGCTAGGACATGGATAAACCTGCTCGGCCCCATTCTCCTCCCTATCCCGAATCGGAGCTCGCCCTCACCATGGTCGCACCCATGGCACAGCGCGGGGACGAGAATTCATTCCCAGGTGAGATCTGTCATCATGCCGACCATGCTCAGTCCTGTTGGCCTCCTCAAGAATCCGAGCTCGCCGTCGCCATGGTCGCACACGCACCAGCCACGGCGCCTTCCTCTCTGAACCCCAAAGCCACATCCACCTAGTCCGGCACAACACCAACAAGGTGAAAATGCATCAAGTTTTCTTCTTGTGATTGTAGAAAAACACGTATGTACCGTGGCCGTAGCATACTCTAACAATGTACACATATGTTGTTTACTAGATTTTCATTTGAAATTATTAGCTCCGTGATGATGAAACATAGAGAACCTAAATGGAATGACGATGACGACCATGTTCTATACTTTCAATTGCATCAACAAGTGCTCGCTGACGAAGCAAGTTACCAAGAGAGTGGAGTTCATCAGCCATTGCCAAAAAATATGTGAAGATATCAATGAGCGATTTAATGCAAATACGCGCAGAAAAGCTAGACCCATGTCATCAATCATCAATAGGTGGCACATTCTAGTGATGCGTTCAAATGCATACACCATGTATCATTTGCTTGAAGTGGTTGTTATCCTGAGCAAAAATTCCTAGTATGAACATTACCTTTGTATGTTCTATGCTGCAATTCTGTTGTTATGGGCGTGGAAAGAAAAGCTGGGATTCACTGAATATTCCACAGTTAGGCCTAACTTAGTCTTACACAAATAAGCACAACTTAGTATTTACACAAATAAGCGTAACTAATGATAAAGATAAATAAAAATGGTTCATCGGATTTGTCAGTATGAGCACTAGGTCCCTAGAGCTGGTGGTATCGTCGGAACTAAACAGAATGTTGCGTTTAGCCGTCTGGCATTATCCATCAAATCGTACGACCCCACTGATGAGCCAATGGTAGGCCCCCTTCCCCCGTCGTGGATTCGGCTCCAGGTCGGATCTGGAGTGTCAACATGATAGGCGCGTGAGTGTGCAGCAAATACACAGTCTGCTATAAACACTAGAATTGCTGGCACCTCAACAACAACACCAACATGTTCTTCCTAGACTCCGGCAGCAGCCTCGGCAGGTATTTCGTCAGCTTCACTAGCAGCAGCCTCAACAGGTATTTCGTCAGCTTCACTAGCAGCAGCCTCAACAGGTATTTCGTCAGCTTCACTAGCAGCAGCAATAGAAAGTATTTCGTCAGCTTCACCAGCAGCAGCATCACCAAGTATTTCGTGAGCTTCACTAGGAGAAGTAGCAGCTAGTTCTTTGTCAGCTCCACCACCACCAACACCAGCAGCAGCACCAGTAGCAGCATCAGGAGCCAGGGCTGCCTAAGCAATTACAGGTTCAACAACTCCAGGGGCTCCGACAAAGAAAGGGTAGTTGATCCGAAGAAACATAGATTGTCCCTTCAGATTGTCGACTCTGCTCCAGACTTGCTCTACTGGGTCTTTGGATGGGCATGCGGACCTCGAGAAAACGTGAGACCACAGCGATGGGTATGAAGAAAGTTGTGTCCCCATATGTTCTATTGTATCACCAACGCTATTTAGTGCTCCCCTGATATGAATCCACATGAGTTCAACATCCTGTTCCGTGTCTCCTCTGAGAGGTGCTAGGAACTAGCGTCGTGTCCCAAGTTCAGCATCTGCTACTGCATTTTCGATGACCGGAGCTGGAATGATGCGCGGGGCTGCATGGGTACATGTGTGTTACTTACAGTCAGTAAGAAAATTTTTGAATGGGATTTTACATTCTATATGACACCATGACTCACCCCAAATAAATGGTTCCCAAACACGCACGTCGCCACTAGGTTCAGTGACCACATAAATGCGTTGCGGTTTGTACGAATAGTAGTTGTAGGTGAAGACGGCGTCGACATACCTCTTCGGCCGCAGGAAGCCATCACGCAAGACTGTCCATTCCTTGTCTTCTGGGCATCTAATGAATGTGATCGCCTTGTTGGACACCGCTAAGAGGTCGTACTCCTAGGTCTTCCATGCCCCCTCCCGCGGTCTACGTGGGAGTTGTACCTTCAGGAGGTCAAGTTCTGCCATGTTGAACCTATAAGCGAATTCGGAAATGGGCGGCGGCCACCCGTTGTTGAATGCAGTAATGCCGACACCCTCCAAAGGTGGCAATGTAAGTCTCAACGATCTGTAGCCATTTTTTAGAGTCCAAGTACTCCCATCCTGTGAAAAAAGGACCAGCCACTACCGTTGCCACCCACCCATTTCTGGTCATCTTCCATTTCTGTCTCTTCTTCTTCCTTGATATTCACCACTACTAATTCAGACCACTTATCCAGCTGCATCAGTTTTGCATGAATATTCTGCAGAGTTTGTTGTCAGTTGGTACAATCACCTAGCATGGATTCCATTGCAAATACAATTTGACAACTGGACCTTCAGATTAAAGTACACAAAATATCGCCTAAATACGAGTGTCTCCTCAGATATCGCCTAAATTGTGCCTGTGTCACTACGAAGATATCCAATATATGGAGTAGGAGCAGAGCCCCCAGAAGAAACTCCTGACGATGATCATAAATAGCTCGGGGGATAACAGCCTTAAATTCTCTAATCTATTTGTTTTTATTTTAGGAAACAGAATATCACCTAGTAGGCATTCCATTGCAAATCGAAATTGACAACTCGTCTATCACCTAAAGTAAGACTGTGTCACTACGAAAATACCAGAATATCAGGTACGAGCAGAGCTTCCGCTCTACAGAATAGTCTTAAATGGTTCGATTTGTTCAAACCGTGCATGCACACAACATGTTCGACGAAAGGAACATAGGATTCCGATGAGAATTCAGCACATATGAATCAACGATATGACTGAACCAATAAGAAAGATACTGGAACTTACGTGGCCATCATGGTCATTTGGCTATTTGCTGTTATCGGGGTAAAGAAGGCCTGGCGTGCTGAACAGTTGTTCGTTCATGTCCCGCATCATGAAGCGGTAGCCAGGGATGCACCGAGCGAGGCGGCCGACAGAGATGATGTCCAACCCCGAGACGATCCTGTGCATGTTCGTGGTGCTGAGGTTCGTCCATCCCCAATCCTCGCGGTGGCGGTCACCCTAGTCATCCGCGTCGTTGTTGCATGCCTTTTGCTTCAGCCTGCTGCTACCCCAAGCTCTACCCATAGCGGCAAATGGAATCTGGAATCCGGTATATTAATGGAGCCGTTGTGATAAGGAGGTGGATGGATTCGAGAGGGGATGGAATCAGGGATGGGGGCAGTTGTTCGAGTGGGGAGAGAATCTGCAAGGAACCGCCGCCGCCGCCAGTTCTCGTCCGTGTGAAAGACAAGGAAGGGGTGGCGTAATTATTGAGGGCGGGCACCGGAACCGGCTAGAGGAAGTGAAAAAATAAATCATAAGAGAGAGAAATGTGTGGCCCGCCTGTCAGTGAGTAAAGGTCGGCACATGCAAACGTGCCTACGTTTGACTTGGATCGTCCATGGCAGATCTCGGTTCCACCGCATGCAAGTGGCGTAGAACAAATTTTAGGAAGCGCTAGCGTCGACGTGTAAAACCGCCGTTTTTCTCCACCTTCACCGTACTACGAACAGTCGTGCACCATTCAAGATATTGGTAAGGGCGGTTAAAATCTTTCACTTCTCTGTCTCATTTCCTCCTCCACGGCCTCATCGTCTTTCTCCTCCACGGCCTCATCCATTTCCTCGACCACCGCATCACCCTCTTCCTCCATATCCTTTCCCTCTTGCCTATAGTCATGGACTCTTCGGACGTCCAAAACGATGACAGGCAAGAAACTGCCCACTTCGACATAGAATTACATGGCGAGAAGAAGATTGATGTCGTCTACACCACCGACCCTCGGACGATGAGGAACACTCTGAATAATTACACGAGTTGGCTGCAGTTCGAAGAAAACAGGTTCGTTGGTCTCGACCTCGAGTATAGCCGCGATCATTGTAGGATCGCTGTGGTGCAACTCTCCATGAAGGGGCACGTCCTCGTATACCAGCCTTTTTGCGAGAAGGGGGCTGACGGGATCTCGTAGACTTTGCTGTCTTTTTGTTCCTGAATCGTCTGTTTGCAAAAGTGATTGCTATATTATTTGTCTAAATTCATTTTCATGCAGGTGGGGCAAAAGCATTAGGGATCTGTTTCATGACTTTCTCGTGAACCAGCACATAACATTTACTAGTGTTGACATCACGAATGACACTAAACTGCTTGAAAGACCAACTGTCAACATTAGAATCCCAAAGGAGTGCAGAGTGGACATCCAGGAAATTTACTAGATCCCAGGGATGAAGGGCGGCAAAACCGTGATGGCCGCTCTTGCCTCCGAACTCATCGAGCCGTGGTACGCTGACATGAAGGGCAAATTACCAAGATGTTCGTGGAGGCGTTTAGGGCACGATTACTAGGAGGATAAGCCACTTTCTGAACCTAATCTGAAGTACGCTGCAATTGACGGGTATGTTAGCCACGAGCTGTACCGCCAGATTGTAAAATCTCGTTCCAGGCATCGCATCATTGAACCACCACCAAGGCAAGTTGTTTCCCCAGATGCCGGAGTGTAAATGAATCTACAAGCCGGGGCAAGCGATCGAAGGCATCCTGGGTTCGGTTTCCTTCTCCAACTGGATGGGATGTAGACTTTTAGTGCATGATTGTTGTGTTTATGAAAACATGTTATTTCAGAAGTACACTATGTGAGCAATTACGAACTGCTGTGTATTACCTTTGTCAAACTATAATCTGGGTTTGGTTATGACTGTATCCTTTGCTATAATCTGGGTTTGGTTATGACTTATGACTGTATCACACCTTATGCATGTCAGTCCTGGATTCTGCCGCATGCAAATGGCACAGACAGAATTTGTAAGAATGAATGTTGAGCATACAAAAGGGGGAATTTAATTCATACAGGTTAAGTAGCTAATAACACAGGGATCATACGAGCTTGGTTCTTACACACAGAATGCTTAGAAAATACATGCGAGATAAAATACAGGCGAGATAAAACTAGGAATGAAATGCAAAACTAGTAGTGGTAAATAGCACACTCACCCACCTGCCAGATCCTGTTGAGCATCTCGTAGCAGACATACGCATCACTGGCTGCGTACTTGATCGCATCGTAATCTAGGTGCCTCCACTCCCATCGCTCGTGCAGGTGCTTCGGGACGACTTTCATGCCGGCATACTCGCGGTTGATGATGTCGGTCGCGAGTCTAGCCATGCCGGCTTTCCCCGTACCATCATCCGGGTACCTCCACAAATGTTGGAGATCGATGTGATTGACGACATGAACGAGGAGATCCCGCTCCAGCTTCAGAGTGTCATTCTTGATGTCGACGCTGGCGAAGTAGATCTCCCTCCTGTGTAGGAACTCGCGAAGCTTCGGGCATAGAGATTTGTCCCTACATACGTGGTATAGGAGGAAGTGGTTGCGCATGGACAGCTACAAAAGCACCGTCCTCTTCCTATCTCCGGTATACTCGAGGTCAAGGCCGACGATCTTGTACCTGTGCATCGGCTCCTGTAGCCACCACTCGTACATTGCGATGACCTTGGCGACCTCCGCTGACGCATTTGTGTGGACAACCTTCAGCTTGGTGTTGCCATGGATGGTGACGGTGTACTCGTCGGTGAAGTCGCTCCCGTCACCGAACACGCCGTACTCTGCGTCCATGGCAGCAGCTAATGCAGCGTTGGTGTCCTAGGGTCGGTAGCGGTGGCTGGGACTAGGTGTGGCAGGTGGAGTGATCTGTTGCGGTAGTATGGCCCTGATGCCCCAAAATATATCGAGCTCGTTCCGGAACCCCAAGAGGAAGGTATGATGAGCACAACAGCAAGTTTTCCCTCAGTATGAAACCAAGGTTATCAATCCAGTAGGAGCAAGGAAACACCCCAAAGGTGTAGCTAGCTGAACGTTGGCAGGGCGCACTACCGGTGCCAGCAGCAACGTGGAGACATGCACAACACAACCACAGAACTTTTCCCCCAACTTTTCTCACCGGTTTTGCTGAAAACAAAGGATTAAATGTATCGAATGGAAGGAAGTAATAGTTTGCAGAAAGTAAACACAAAGCAGTAAACATTTTGTAGATTGAATGTAAAAGAAAGGACCGGGGTCCATAGATCACTAGAGGTGGCTCTCCTTAAGATAGATAACATGCTGGGTGAATAAATTACAGCGGGGCAATTGACAAACATCGAGAAAGCATACAAGCATATACTAATCATCTTGACTCCTTTGAGACTTGATTGGGCATTACAAAATTATATATTGACCGCCATCCAACTGCATCTATGACTAATAATCCACCTTCAGGTTATCATCCGAACCCCCTCTAGTATTAAGTTGCAAGCAACAGATTATTGCTTTACGAATTGCGTGTAAAGTAAACAATACGATTGTTCTATGAACAAAGGATTGTCGTTTTCTCCCTAGTAGCAACAACACATATAGTACCTTAGAGATTTCTGTCACTTCCCCAAATTACCAGAGGCATGAACCCACTATCGAGTATAAATACTAACTCTTGGAGTTGCTAGCATCTACTTGGCCAAGATAGCTACTAACAACGGAAAGCATGCAAGATCACAAATAACAAAGAAAAGATAGCATCAATAATCAATCTAAAATAGCATCTCAATATCCATCGGATCCTCGCAAACACAACATGTATGGATTACAAATAGATCATCTTGATCATGAATGGAGCTCACAAGATCTAGACATGAAAGCAAAAAGGAGGAGAACCAGCCATCTAGCTACAACATGGACCCGTAATCTAGAGATGAACTACTCACGCATCACACCGGAGGCTTGCATGATGATGAAGAAGGCCTCCAGGGTGAATTCCCCTCTCTAGAAGGGTGCCGGGAAGAGCTTTAGATCCCTCCCGATCTAGGGATGGAGATGACGGCGGCTAGATACTCATTCGTGGAATTTTGATCGGGTACTTAGGGTATCGGAGGCATCTTATAGGCAGAAGGAGAGGCCGAGGGGGTGCTAGAGGCGGCCACACCACCCCTAGCGTGGGTCAGGCCTGGCCACGCGGCCAGGTGGTCTGGCCAGGCCCCAGCCCCTCTCCATCTGGTATTCTGGCTCCGTATGTCCCCCGGTAAAATAATGACTTTGGCTTTTGACCCGTACAATTCCGAGAATATTCATTTTCTGACTTCCTGAAACCAAAAACAGCAGAAAACAGGCAGCTGACACTATGGCTCTTGTTAAAAGGTTAGTCCAAGAAATCATATGAAAAGTACTCCAAAGTGTGGACAAAACACAAGAAAGTAGATAAAACCAAGCATGGAACATCAAAAATTATAGATACATTTGCAATATATCAACATCCCCAACCTTAACTCCTTCTCGTCCTCGAGTAGGTAAGTGATAAAAAGAAATAATAATTTTTGAGGTGACATGCACCAGCATAAACTTGATCAAAGTATTTGTAAAACATTCAAAGCTGGGATCATAGATCTTCAATCATAACATGAAAGACAAAGTTCGAGCAATAACACAAAGAAACTATGTTGCAACATGAAAAGGCACAAACAAAAGATTCATGAATAACAATGCTTTGCAAGACGTTTGTTTGTTTCACATAAAGAAAACATAGCATAATAGTATTCAGCTTGTCCTTCATAGAGTAGCAAATATAAATGCATAGGACACCTTCAAAGTTCATAAGGGTGACTAGATACAAATAGTTTAAAACAAGCAATATCAAGATATGCATCAATCAACTAGTCTTGGGACAATGCACATAGAACTAAGAATGGCCACTATGCTCTCAAAGTAGGTGCATAAAGATAGAAGGTGGAGACTCAATATATAAGTGGAAGAAAGGTCCTTCATAGTAGGAAGTAGGGATTCAAGTCTCATAAAGAGCTTCCAAAAATTATGGTACTTATAGCTTTCAGCTCTCATTGCCCCTAGCATAAGCATCTTGAAGGTAGTTAAGGTTAAAGTGACACAACTAAGAGGATATAATTGACAAGTTATAAATCGAAATCTCATGCCCCTTACTTACAAAGACCGAACCTCATGCTACTCAACTTTAGTCACAAGTAAGCTCTTGTCATTGTAAGTACATATGTATCATAAAGAACCGCCAACGGGGTACCCCTTGCACATGATACACGAGCTATGCCATAATCAAAATGACAAGGCAAGCAGACAATGAGCATCTCAGCAATCTTTTTATTTGCCATTTGCATAGGTTTTTATTAAGGATGCTTCACAGAGTGCTCATTATGTTTGTGCTGCAAGTTTCCACCATGATTAGGCATGGCTTAGGCTAGCAGCCCAGGTGTTTCTCTAACACACATACAAACTCCATGATATCACAAGTTCCACCTTTATTTCACACCGCCGGGATCCACAAGCAAAAGAACATGATATCAACGGGGTACAAAGTACAAGTGCAATGTTGAAAGCGTTCCCCATGATACACCCGCTGCAGATAAGTTTCTCTATAGGCCACTTGTGTAAGCATGCACGATCAAGCAACTTTGCAACACACGTGTCGGTGGAAAAGCATGAGGTTTCAACGAACCACATTGTTTAGGGATTTAGAATAGCTACATTGTGGAGCTCTAGCCAAATTGCATGGTAAATTCAAATTCAGCTTTTTGTCAGATTTAGCAATAGCAACATTGTGTCTCATTTGTCCTCAATTTTTCCCTCTCGATATTCTGAAGCCCTCACAAGCGCTCGGAGGGGGTGCCGTCTGGTCAAAGGCTTGGCCGTTACGTGCGCCCTGACGCCTAAATTGGAAGTATTTTTTTGTTATTTGGCCTTTTTAAGAGCGCCTTTTCCCCTCTCTTGCTAACAATTGTGTTTTTCCCAAAAAGGTAGGGAATCTAGAGCAGCTTCTCTCTTCATTCATTGTTCCTTTTTCCCTCGTTTTCCCCAATCTGGTAGGAAATCTAGAGCAGCAAAACAAACCAGCACCATAAATAAATTCGTTAAACAGAGCAGATGTAGATAAATCAGCTAATATAGGTTATATAGTACGGTACTTAACGAGGTTCGACAATTAGCCTGCTCAGCAGCAGCAACTGAAATGTTTAGCATGGACAAGACAAAAGAAGCTGCTTTACAACAACAGCAGCAGCTGATGAGTGGCCCCTCGTGGCCTCTGCCAGGAAGGCATCCACCTCCTTCCTCTGGCGCCTCCTCCACTTCTTGCTACCCAGCCCCTTGACCTTGGGCATCTTGGGTCTGATCGGGGGCATGCGACCCTCCTCGATAGCCACCTTCTGAAGGTTGTAGAGGTGAAGACTGAGCGCTTGGTGCTTGGCCATGAAGCCATGGACGTTCACGGACTCGCCGAAGGTCCACATGTCCTTGGCATGCTTCACGAGGGAGATGAAGTCCGTGGCGCGAAGCCTCCTGGTGGGGAAGAAGGGGCACCTGTACACGTTGCCAGCGAAAAAGTTGTTGTACTGGCCAGACTTTAGCCTCCTCAGGACATGGCGAGTCTTGGTGTCCTTGGACTCGTCGTCGCTGCGGACGTCGCTGCTATCCTCCTGTTGGAATAAAACAGTAGAGTGCAACAAGGAAATGATTGAGATACTTTGATTATCGGGATTGATTATTTGCATAGATTGACCGATTGAGATCTCCCGATTATTCCCTGAATCTCAAATCAAATCAAATACTGATCCCAACTACAAACAGGGGGATTCGTCAAAAATTGAGATCTAACACAAGAGGATCAGCTACTGTAAAAATATGAACAGCCGAGCCCTAATAACATACGATCTAGCATCCAACGATGGGAACAAGGGAAGAACAAGGGAAGGGGAGAAAACCCTGGTTACCTCCGACCATGGGTCGGCGATGCTGGTGTCGTAGGGGTTCTCCGGCCTTATGTAGACAACCTCCTCGTAGGGGTCCCAACTGAGCGGGATCTGTCCGAGACCGGCGGGGGCCTCCTCGCCGGCGGCTACGGCGGATGCGGGGACGCGGACGGGGGTCTGTACGGGGATCGGGGGCTCCTCGCCCGTGGCCTTGGAGGCTCCGATGGCCACCGTGCCGTTCTTCTCTATCGCCGGCGTGGTTGGGGTTTTGTTGGGCGTTTGCAGAAGGTGATGGGAAAGTGGAGACGGTTGAGTGAGCGAGTGCATGATGAGTGGGAATGGGGAGGCCTCTATTAAAGGAGAAGGGAACCGACATTTCGTTGCACTACCGTGCACTGCGTACGCTAATGCACCGTGCATGGCCACACGTGTCCGCTACCGCCCCGTGCACCGCAAACGCATACCGTGACTGACGTTTTTTCACTCGTGTCTAACCATGGTGATTCAGTTGTACTCAGTTTTGCCCTCGAGCGTAACACTAGCGGTTTGGTTCCATTTTTAAATCATTTTCTATTTTCTATTTGAATCCCTTTGTCCCTCTTGCCCCTGGTTTTTAAGTTCTACTCAGTTTTGCCCTTATTTTTAAGTTGTACTCAGTTTTGCCCTTGGTTCTTAAGCGCTACTCGGTTTTCCCCTCTCTTTGTATCCATCTCTCGCACATGTGCTCATCTTCGTTGCTACGCTCTGATTGGTCGAGACAGTTGTCACACAGATCGTGCCCACCAACCGTTGATCCTCTGTGATCTAACGGACAGGATAACCCTTATATCTGTCGGGGGCACTCCTCTATCCATGCAAAATAACGAGTATGCCATCGGAACTTTAACTCCATAAACAGATTAACTTGAATATATTTTGAAGGGTATGAAAATAGAAATCCCCATAGTTTAAGGGTCTAGATATGGTAAGAGAACTAAATATTATTAGTGGCCAGGCCAGCACAGTGACGGGTTGGTCGGCTAGAAGTTGCTGATTCCTAAGTAAGGGGACACTAGGCCGGTCTTGACATACTCCCTCAGGAATTTGCCATAAGCAGCGTGCTTAGCGTTGGTCGCCGACTTGTGTTTACTAGCTGGGCTTTTAGCGGAATTAAGCTGGCAATCCTCAGGTTGACTCCTTTCTTACAGAAAGGGCACCTGAGCTCCCCAAGTCGAGTGCGGAAAGGGATTATCCCTCTCTTGAGCTTCTTCATGACATGGCGGCTCTTGTTGTTCCTGGTTTCCTTGTCAGAGTCCATCTCACTTGAATCCACCTGTAATGTATGGAATACAAACCGAAATGAGCAAAATAATAAATATATATTCCTTCCACCATTCCGAGTTACTTTTGATGCAATAACATGTCTATACGGCCGTCTCCCCAACTCGCTCCTACATTAATGTGGTTTGTGTTCTTGATAACTTATTAATAAATAAATAATGTGGATTCATTCAGAACAGACTAGATCTCTCCATGTAACGGTTCGTACGTTGCATCTAATCATTAGGACTAGATTTTTTAATGACGCCACGATAGATTAAGCTCGAGCAGAAAATATGAAACATGTAGAAATAGATGTACCTCCGGGTACACGACCGGAGCGTGTTCGTCAAACTCCACGCCCTCATCGGCGCCTCCGAAGTCGTCAACACCGACAAGCACATGGTCCCCCAAGGGGTTTAACTGCACGTGCTCCTCGCCTTGTGCTGCGTGATGCTCCTCCAGATCTGCCGCGTGAAGCACCACCCCAGCGGTGATGCCCGGACACTCACCCCCACGCACTGGTTTCATGCAGAAGGTTCGTGCAAGTACGTTCAAGATTGTGGGGTTTTGCTAGATAGGGAAGAGAGAGTAGTGGATGTGTGCGAATGGAGGACCTGATAGGCTGGGTTTTTAATGCGGGGACGTTTAGGCCTCCTCGAGGGCCTCGGTAGGCAGCTCTTCCGGCTGCGGCTGCCGCGTTGAAGGTTCGTGTGCGTGGGGGACTATTGGAAGTGAGAGTGTAGGCGCGGAGCGTAGTAAAAATGGTATAGCTCGTGGGCCTTGGATGACCAGTTGCCATGTAGTAGACTTGTAGCCATTGCAGACTAGATTAAACATGACATGACCACTCGACAACTTTTTCCATAGACGGCATCTTGTTCCTTCTTGTAGAAGTCTCGTTGAGGGAGACGTCCATGCTGTCTCGCGTTGTCCTATAAAGGGCACGACGTGTGCAACGAGCCTCGTTGGATCACACAGGATCAACGGTTGGTGTGCACGATCCGCGTGACAACTGTGACAACCAATCAGGGCGTAGTAGACAGAGTGGGCACAGGTTTGCGCTTCTACGAAAGAGAGAGAGGGGAAAAACTGGGTAGTATCAAAAAACCAAGGGCAAAGCCGAGTAGTATAAAAATGGAAAGTGAGTGTCTTATACAATGAAATACATCGTGGCATACATCAAACTATGCCAAGATAGATCCACTAGAGTTCATTGCATGTGTGTTCTTTCCACAAACCACATATGTATCGACTAGAGTCATTGCATGTGTGTTCCTGTCATGAACCACATTTGGATCCACTAGTGTTCATTGCATGTGTGTTCTTTCCACAAACCACATATGTATCCACTAGCATAATTGTAGGTGTGTTCTTTTCACAAAACACACATGGATCAACCAATGTCATTGCATGTGTGTTCTTTCCACAAACCACACATGGATCAACCAATGGCATTGCATGTGTGTTCTTTCCACAAACCACGTATGGATCCACCAATGTCATTGCATGTGTGTTCTTTTCCACAAACCACATGGATCAACCAATGACACTGCATGTGTGTTCTTTTCACAAACCACACATGGATCAACCAATGGCATTGCATGTGTGTTCTTTTCACAAACCACACATGGAACCACCAGAGTCATTGCATGTGTGTTCTTTCCACAAACCACACATGGATCAACCAGTGTCATTGCATGTGTGTTCTTGTCACAAACCATATATGGATCAACCAATGTCATTGCATGTTTTTTCCTATCATGAACCACACATGGATCAACCAGTGGTCATTGCATGTGTGTTCTTTCCACAAACCACACATGGATCCACTAGAGTCATTGCATGTGTGTTCTTTTCACAAACCACGTATGGATCCACCAGTGTTCACTGCATGTGTGGTCTTTCCACAAATAAAATATGGATCAACCAGTGTTCACTACATGTGTGTTCTTTCCACAAACAACATATGGATCAACCAATGGCATTACATGTGTGTTCTTTCCACAAACCACACATGGATAAACCAATGGCATTACATGTGTATTCGTTTCACAAACCACACATGGATCAACCAATGGCATTACATGTGTGTTCTTTCCAAAAACCACACATGGATCGACCAGAGTCATTGCATGTGTGTTCTTTCAACAAACCACATATGGATCAACCAGTGTCATTGCATGTGTGTTCTTTCCACAAACCACATATGGACGCACTAGAGTCATTGCATGTGTGTTCTTATACTAAAACCAACACTAGAGTCATTGCATGTGTTTTTTTCACAAACCACATATGGATCCACTAGTGTCATTGCATGTGTGTTCTTTCCACAAACCACATATGGATCAACCAGTGGTTATTGCATGTATGTTCGTTCCACAAACCACATATGGATCCACTAGAGTCATTGCATGTGTGTTGTTCTCACAAACCACATATGGATCAACGAATGGCATTCCATGTGTGTTCTTTTCACCAAGCACATATGGATCCACCAGTTTTCACTGCATGTGTGTTCTTTCCACAAACCACATATGGATCCACTAGAGTCATTGCATGTGTGTTGTTTTCAGAAACCACATATGGATCAACCAATAGCATTCCATGTGTGTTCTTTTCACAAACCACATATGGATCCACCAGTTTTCACTACATGTGTGTTCTTTCCACAAATCACATATGGATCAACTAGTGTTCACTTCAATGTGTTCTTTCCATAAACCACATATGGATCAACCAATGTCATTGCATGCGTGTTCTTTCCACAAACCAAACATGGATCAACCAATGGCATTTCATGTGTGTTCTTTCCACAAACCACACATGGATCAACCAATGGCATTGCATGTGTATTTGTTTCACAAACTACATATGGATCAACCAATGGCATTGCATGTGTGTTCTTTCCACAAACCACACATGGATCCACCAGAGTCATTGCATGTGTGTTCTTTCCACAAACCACATATGCATCAACCTGTGTCATTGCATGTGTGTTCTTTCCACAAACCACATATGGACTCACCAGAGTCATTGCATGTGTGTTCTTATACTAAAACCAGCACTAGAGTCATCGCATGTCTGTTTTTTTCACAAACCACATATGGATCCACTAGTGTCATTGCCTATGTTTTTTTTCACAAACCACATATGGATCCACCACTGTCATTGCATGTGTGTTCTTTCCACAAACCACACATGGATCAACCAATTGCATTGCATGTGTATTCGTTTCACAAAGCACACATGGATCAACCAATGGCATTTCATGTGTGTTCTTTCCACAACCACACATGGATCCACCAGAGTCATTGCATGTGTGTTCTTTCCACAAACCACATATGGATCAACCAATGTCATTGCATGTGTGTTCTTTCCACAAACCACATATGGATCAACCATAGTCATTGCATGTGTGTTCTTATACTAAAACCAGCACTAGAGTCGTTGCATGTGTGTTCTTTCTACAAACCACATATGGATCAACCAATGGCGTTGCATATGTTTTCTTTTCACAAATCACATATGGATCCACTAGTGTTCACTGCATGTGTGTTCTTTCCACAAACCACTTATGGATCCACCAATGTCATTGCATGTGTGTTCCTCTAATGAACCACATATGCATCAACCAATGGCATTGCATGTGTGTTCTTTCCACAAACCACACATGGATCAACCAATGGCATTGCATGTGTGTTCTTTTCGCAAACCACATATGGATCAACCAATGGCATTGCATGTGTGTTCTTTCCACAAACCACGTATGGATCCACCAGAGTCATTGCATGTGTATTCTTTCTACAAACCACATATGGATCAACCAGTATCATTGCATGTCTGTTCTTTCCACAAACCACATATGGATCAACCACTGTCATTGCATGTGTGTTCCTGTCATGAACCACACATGGATCAACCAATGTCATTGCATGTGTGTTCCTGTCATCAACCACATATGGATCCACTAGTGTTCATTGCATGTGTGTTCCTGTCATGAACCACACATGGATCAACTAGTGGTTATTGCATGTGTGTTATTTCCACAAACCACATATGGACCCACTAGTTATCATTGCATGTGTGTTCTTTCCACAAACCACATATGGATCAACCAATGCCATTGCATGTGTGTTCTTTTCACAAATCACATATGGATCCACCAGAGTCATTGCATGTGTGTTCTTTCCACAAACCACATATGGACCCACTAGAGTCATTGCATGTGTGTTCTTATACTAAAGACAGCACCAGATTCATTGCATGTGTTTTTTTTCTCAAACCACATATGGATCCACCAGTGTCATTGCATGTGTGTTTTTTTCGCAAACCACATATGGATCCCCCAATGTCATTGCATGTGTGTTCTTTCCACAAACCACACATGGATCCACCAGAGTCATTGCATGTGTGTTCTTTCCACAAACCACATATTGATCAACCAGTGTTTATTGCATGTGTGTTCTTTCCACAAACCACATATGGAACCACTAGTGTCATTGCATGTGTGTTCTTATACTAAAACCAGCACAAGAGTCATCGCATGTGTTTTTTTTTCACAAACCACATGTGGATCCACAGTGTCATTGCATGTGTGTTCTTTCCACAAACCACATATGGATCAACCAATGGCATTGCATATCTGTTCTTTCCACAAACCACACATGCATCAACAAATGGCATTGCATGTGTATTCGTTTCACAAACCACAAATGGATCAACCAATGGCATTGCATGTGTGTTCTTTCCACAAACCACACATGGATCCACCAGAGTCATTACAAGTGTGTGTTCTTTCCACAAACCACACATGGATCAACCAATAGCATTGCATGTGTGTTCTTCTCACAGACCACACATGGATCCACCGATGTTCACTACATGTGTGTTCTTTCCCCAAATCACATATGGATCAACGAGTGTTCACTACATGTGTGCTCTTTCCACAAACAACATATGGACGCACTAGTGTCATTGCATGTGTATTCTTACCACAAGCCACACATGGATTGACCAATGGCATTGCATGTGTGTTCTTTTCACAAACCACACATGGATCAACCAATGGGATTTCATGTGTGTTCTTTCCACAAACCACATATGAATCCACCAGAGTCATTGCATGTGTGTTCTTTCCACAAACCACATATGGACCACTAGAGTCATTGCATGTCTGTTCTTATACTAAAACCAGCACTAGAGTCATTTCATGTGTGTTCCTGTCATGAACCACATTTGGATCCACTAGTGTTCATTGCATGTGTGTTCTTTCCACAAACCACACATGGATCAACAAATGGCATTGCATGTGTATTCGTTTCACAAACCATACATGGATCAACCAATGGCATTGCATGTGTGTTCTTTCCACAAACCACACATGGATCCACCAGAGTCATTACAAGTGTGTTCTTTCCACAAACCACACATGGATCAACCAATGGCATTGCATGTGTGTTCTTTTCACAAACCACATATGGATCCACCAGTGTTCACTACATGTGTGTTCTTTCCCCAAATCACATATGGATCAACGAGTGTTCACTACATGTGTGCTCTTTCCACAAACAACACATGGACGCACTAGTGTCATTGCATGTGTATTCTTTCCACAAGCCACACATGGATTGACCAATGGCATTGCATGTGTGTTCTTTTCACAAACCACACATGGATCAACCAATGGGATTTCATGTGTGTTCTTTCCACAAACCACATATGAATCCACCAGAGTCATTGCATGTGTGTTCTTTCCACAAACCACATATGGACCCACTAGAGTCATTGCATGTCTCTTCTTATACTAAAACCAGCACTAGAGTCATTGCATGTGTTTTTTTTCACAAACCACATATGGATCCACCACTGTCATTGCATGCGGGTTCTTTCCACAAACCACCTATGGATCAACTAGTGGTTATTGCATGTGTGTTCTTTCCACAAACCACATATGGATCCACTAGAGTCATTGCATGTGTGTTCTTTTGACAAACCACATATGGATCAACCAATGGCATTGCATGTGTGTTCTTTCCACAAACCACACATGGATCAACCAGTGTCATTGCATGTGTGTTCTTGTCACAAACCACATATGGATCAACCAATGTCATTGCATGTTTTTTCCTATCATGAACCACACATGGATCAACCAGTGGTCATTGCATGTGTGTTCTTTCCACAAACCACACATGGATCCACTAGAGTCATTGCATGTGTGTTATTTTCACAAAACACGTATGGATCCACCAGTGTTCACTGCATGTGTGGTCTTTCCACAAATCACATATGGATCAACCAGTGTTCACTACATGTGTGTTCTTTCCACAAACAACATATGGATCAACCAATGGCATTACATGTGTGTTCTTTCCACAAACCACACATGGATAAACCAATGGCATTACATGTGTATTCGTTTCACAAACCAGACATGGATCAACCAATGGCATTGCATGTGTGTTCTTTCCACAAACCACACATGGATCGACCAGAGTCATTGCATGTGTGTTCTTTCAACAAACCACATATGGATCAACCAGTGTCATTGCATGTGTGTTCTTTCCACAAACCACATATGGACGCACTAGAGTCATTGCATGTGTGTTCTTATACTAAAACCAACACTAGAGTCATTGCATGTGTTTTTTTCAGAAACCACATATGGATCCACTAGTGTCATTGCATGTGTGTTCTTTCCACAAACCACATATGGATCAACCAGTGGTTATTGCATGTATGTTCATTCCACAAACCACATATGGATCCACTAGTGTCATTGCATGTGTGTTGTTCTCACAAACCACATATGGATCAACGAATGGCATTCCATGTGTGTTCTTTTCACAAACCACATATGGATCCACCAGTTTTCACTGCATGTGTGTTCTTTCCACAAACCACATATGGATCCACTAGAGTCATTGCATGTGTGTTTTTTTCAGAAACCACATATGGATCAACCAATGGCATTCCATGTGTGTTCTTTTCACAAACCACATATGGATCCACCAGTTTTCACTACATGTGTGTTCTTTCCACAAATCACATATCGATCAACTAGTGTTCACTTCAATGTGTTCTTTCCATAAACCACATATGGATCAACCAGTCTTATTGCATGCGTGTTCTTTCCACAAACCACGCATGGATCCACCAGAGTCATTGCATGTGTATTCTTTCGACAAACCACATATGGATCAACCAGTATCATTCCATGTCTGCTCTTTCCACAAACCACATATGGATCAACCACTATCATTGCATGTGTGTTCCTGTCATGAACCACACATGGATCAACCAATGTCATTGCATGTGTGTTCCTGTCATGAACCACATATGGATCCACTAGTGTTCATTGCTTGTGTGTTCCTGTCATTAACCACACATGGATCAACCAGTGGTTATTGCATGTGTGTTATTTCCAAAAACCACATATGGACCCACTAGTTGTCATTGCATGTGTGTTCTTTCCACAAACCACATATGGATCAACCAATGCCATTGCATGTGTGTTCTTTTCACAAATCACATATGGACCCACTAGAGTCATTGCATGTGTGTTCTTTTCACAAATCACATATGGATCCACCAGAGTCATTGCATGTGTGTTCTTTCCACAAACCACATATTGATCCACTAGATTCATTGCATGTGTTTTTTTTCACAAACCACATATGGATCCACCAGTGTCATTGCATGTGTGTTTTTTTCGCAAACCACATATGGATCCCCAAGTGTCATTGCATGTGTGTTCTTTCCACAAACCAAACATGGATCCACCAGAGTCATTGCATGTGTGTTCTTTCCACAAACCACATATTGATCAACCAGTGTTTATTGCATGTGTGTTCTTTCCACAAACCACATATGGAACCACTAGTGTCATTGCATGTGTGTTCTTATACTAAAACCAGCACAAGAGTCATCGCATGTGTTTTTTTTTCACAAACCACATGTGGATCCACAGTGTCATTGCATGTGTGTTCTTTCCACAAACCACATATGGATCAACCAATGGCATTGCATATCTGTTCTTTCCACAAACCACACATGCATCAACAAATGGCATTGCATGTGTATTCGTTTCACAAACCACAAATGGATCAACCAATGGCATTGCATGTGTGTTCTTTCCACAAACCACACATGGATCCACCAGAGTCATTACAAGTGTGTGTTCTTTCCACAAACCACACATGGATCAACCAATGGCATTGCATGTGTGTTCTTCTCACAGACCACACATGGATCCACCGATGTTCACTACATGTGTGTTCTTTCCCCAAATCACATATGGATCAACGAGTGTTCACTACATGTGTGCTCTTTCCACAAACAACATATGGACGCACTAGTGTCATTGCATGTGTATTCTTACCACAAGCCACACATGGATTGACCAATGGCATTGCATGTGTGTTCTTTTCACAAACCACACATGGATCAACCAATGGGATTTCATGTGTGTTCTTTCCACAAACCACATATGAATCCACCAGAGTCATTGCATGTGTGTTCTTTCCACAAACCACATATGGACCACTAGAGTCATTGCATGTCTGTTCTTATACTAAAACCAGCACTAGAGTCATTTCATGTGTGTTCCTGTCATGAACCACATTTGGATCCACTAGTGTTCATTGCATGTGTGTTCTTTCCACAAACCACACATGGATCAACAAATGGCATTGCATGTGTATTCGTTTCACAAACCATACATGGATCAACCAATGGCATTGCATGTGTGTTCTTTCTACAAACCACACATGGATCCACCAGAGTCATTACAAGTGTGTTCTTTCGACAAACCACACATGGATCAACCAATGGCATTGCATGTGTGTTCTTTTCACAAACCACATATGGATCCACCAGTGTTCACTACATGTGTGTTCTTTCCCCAAATCACATATGGATCAACGAGTGTTCACTACATGTGTGCTCTTTCCACAAACAACACATGGACGCACTAGTGTCATTGCATGTGTATTCTTTCCACAAGCCACACATGGATTGACCAATGGCATTGCATGTGTGTTCTTTTCACAAACCACACATGGATCAACCAATGGGATTTCATGTGTGTTCTTTCCACAAACCACATATGAATCCACCAGAGTCATTGCATGTGTGTTCTTTCCACAAACCACATATGGACCCACTAGAGTCATTGCATGTCTCTTCTTATACTAAAACCAGCACTAGAGTCATTGCATGTGTGTTTTTTTCACAAACCACATATGGATCCACCACTGTCATTGCATGCGGGTTCTTTCCACAAAAAACCTATGGATCAACTAGTGGTTATTGCATGTGTGTTCTTTCCACAAACCACATATGGATCCACTAGAGTCATTGCATGTGTGTTCTTTTGACAAACCACATATGGATCAACCAATGGCATTGCATGTGTGTTCTTTCCACAAACCACACATGGATCAACCAGTGTCATTGCATGTGTGTTCTTGTCACAAACCACATATGGATCAACCAATGTCATTGCATGTTTTTTCCTATCATGAACCACACATGGATCAACCAGTGGTCATTGCATGTGTGTTCTTTCCACAAACCACACATGGATCCACTAGAGTCATTGCATGTGTGTTATTTTCACAAACCACGTATGGATCCACCAGTGTTCACTGCATGTGTGGTCTTTCCACAAATCACATATGGATCAACCAGTGTTCACTACATGTGTGTTCTTTCCACAAACAACATATGGATCAACCAATGGCATTACATGTGTGTTCTTTCCACAAACCACACATGGATAAACCAATGGCATTCCATGTGTATTCGTTTCACAAACCAGACATGGATCAACCAATGGCATTGCATGTGTGTTCTTTCCACAAACCACACATGGATCGACCAGAGTCATTGCATGTGTGTTCTTTCAACAAACCACATATGGATCAACCAGTGTCATTGCATGTGTGTTCTTTCCACAAACCACATATGGACGCACTAGAGTCATTGCATGTGTGTTCTTATACTAAAACCAACACTAGAGTCATTGCATGTGTTTTTTTCAGAAACCACATATGGATCCACTAGTGTCATTGCATGTGTGTTCTTTCCACAAACCACATATGGATCAACCAGTGGTTATTGCATGTATGTTCATTCCACAAACCACATATGGATCCACTAGTGTCATTGCATGTGTGTTGTTCTCACAAACCACATATGGATCAACGAATGGCATTCCATGTGTGTTCTTTTCACAAACCACATATGGATCCACCAGTTTTCACTGCATGTGTGTTCTTTCCACAAACCACATATGGATCCACTAGAGTCATTGCATGTGTGTTTTTTTCAGAAACCACATATGGATCAACCAATGGCATTCCATGTGTGTTCTTTTCACAAACCACATATGGATCCACCAGTTTTCACTACATGTGTGTTCTTTCCACAAATCACATATCGATCAACTAGTGTTCACTTCAATGTGTTCTTTCCATAAACCACATATGGATCAACCAGTCTTATTGCATGCGTGTTCTTTCCACAAACCACGCATGGATCCACCAGAGTCATTGCATGTGTATTCTTTCGACAAACCACATATGGATCAACCAGTATCATTCCATGTCTGCTCTTTCCACAAACCACATATGGATCAACCACTATCATTGCATGTGTGTTCCTGTCATGAACCACACATGGATCAACCAATGTCATTGCATGTGTGTTCCTGTCATGAACCACATATGGATCCACTAGTGTTCATTGCTTGTGTGTTCCTGTCATTAACCACACATGGATCAACCAGTGGTTATTGCATGTGTGTTATTTCCAAAAACCACATATGGACCCACTAGTTGTCATTGCATGTGTGTTCTTTCCACAAACCACATATGGATCAACCAATGCCATTGCATGTGTGTTCTTTTCACAAATCACATATGGACCCACTAGAGTCATTGCATGTGTGTTCTTTTCACAAATCACATATGGATCCACCAGAGTCATTGCATGTGTGTTCTTTCCACAAACCACATATTGATCCACTAGATTCATTGCATGTGTTTTTTTTCACAAACCACATATGGATCCACCAGTGTCATTGCATGTGTGTTTTTTTCGCAAACCACATATGGATCCCCAAGTGTCATTGCATGTGTGTTCTTTCCACAAACCAAACATGGATCCACCAGAGTCATTGCATGTGTGTTCTTTCCACAAACCACATATTGATCAACCAGTGTTTATTGCATGTGTGTTCTTTCCACAAACCACATATGGAACCACTAGTGTCATTGCATGTGTGTTCTTATACTAAAACCAGCACAAGAGTCATCGCATGTGTTTTTTTTTCACAAACCACATGTGGATCCACAGTGTCATTGCATGTGTGTTCTTTCCACAAACCACATATGGATCAACCAATGGCATTGCATATCTGTTCTTTCCACAAACCACACATGCATCAACAAATGGCATTGCATGTGTATTCGTTTCACAAACCACAAATGGATCAACCAATGGCATTGCATGTGTGTTCTTTCCACAAACCACACATGGATCCACCAGAGTCATTACAAGTGTGTGTTCTTTCCACAAACCACACATGGATCAACCAATGGCATTGCATGTGTGTTCTTCTCACAGACCACACATGGATCCACCGATGTTCACTACATGTGTGTTCTTTCCCCAAATCACATATGGATCAACGAGTGTTCACTACATGTGTGCTCTTTCCACAAACAACATATGGACGCACTAGTGTCATTGCATGTGTATTCTTACCACAAGCCACACATGGATTGACCAATGGCATTGCATGTGTGTTCTTTTCACAAACCACACATGGATCAACCAATGGGATTTCATGTGTGTTCTTTCCACAAACCACATATGAATCCACCAGAGTCATTGCATGTGTGTTCTTTCCACAAACCACATATGGACCACTAGAGTCATTGCATGTCTGTTCTTATACTAAAACCAGCACTAGAGTCATTTCATGTGTGTTCCTGTCATGAACCACATTTGGATCCACTAGTGTTCATTGCATGTGTGTTCTTTCCACAAACCACACATGGATCAACAAATGGCATTGCATGTGTATTCGTTTCACAAACCATACATGGATCAACCAATGGCATTGCATGTGTGTTCTTTCTACAAACCACACATGGATCCACCAGAGTCATTACAAGTGTGTTCTTTCGACAAACCACACATGGATCAACCAATGGCATTGCATGTGTGTTCTTTTCACAAACCACATATGGATCCACCAGTGTTCACTACATGTGTGTTCTTTCCCCAAATCACATATGGATCAACGAGTGTTCACTACATGTGTGCTCTTTCCACAAACAACACATGGACGCACTAGTGTCATTGCATGTGTATTCTTTCCACAAGCCACACATGGATTGACAATGGCATTGCATGTGTGTTCTTTTCACAAACCACACATGGATCAACCAATGGGATTTCATGTGTGTTCTTTCCACAAACCACATATGAATCCACCAGAG